>VZTT01019790.1:0-17751 GCA_013400855.1 Buphagus erythrorhynchus | reverse complement strand
CACCCAGCTGAACTCATTGGCACTGAATACTTTATGGAAACCAGCACCCTTGTGGCCATCCACATGTTCCTGGTGCTGGGTGTGAGGGAGAGCAGCAGCAGCATCTCCTCAGCCTTGTGGATGGAGGCACACGAGGCTGGCTGTGCAACTCTGGTGTCTTCATTGCCATTCTGTGCCCCCACAGTGCCTGTGAGCACAGCTCAAGCCTGCATGCTAATCTATGACTGCATAATTAACTCAAATGGGTTTTAATTAGATTCCCCCAACACGTGGTCTCCCGTTGGTGATTCAGGGAGGAGCAGGGTCTGTCTCAAGAGGGTGTTGAGGTAACGCCTTCTCTACCTACACCTTCCTCCCAAGGCTGCTTTCCTCTGAGATTAAATTGATCTTCCACAAGCACTAGTGAGAGATCAGGCCTAGTCTCTCTACCAGTCTCTCTAATGCCTTTCTCCCTATTAGCTTTCTGATACTCACCTATTGGATCTTTCAATAAGAATGTTTCAGTCCTATATATACTTTGTTTAACATATAAAATATTTTATAAACTTTATCCATTTAATTCTCCTACAGTGTGTAGTGTGCTGAAGTGGCATTATCTTCACTTCACTGATAAGAAGATTTACATCCACACAAAGCCAGACTGGAAGATCTGGGGTAAGGACTGGGCTCAGAGCTCCAGATGTGGTGATAACCAGCTGCCTGCTTAGGGAGGTAGCTAGAATGGATCTGTGTCACCCCAGAGTGACCCTGAAGGTCAGGCTTGGATTCCCTTATTACAGGCACCTTTTTGTTTCAGCTTTGGCTATACCTCACTGAATGTGCTGAAGGGTACCCTTTAGCTAAAGGCTACCCTTCATTTCAGATAACAAAGCAGGTAAGCTTCCTTAGGAAACCAAAGGGGCTCTAAACTGAAAAGGAGGCATGGATCACCAGCTGCAACAACTGCATGTGTAAAATTATTCAGAAATTTTCTTCTAGGTACATATGCACAGTGATGCTTCTGTCTGTGAAAGAGAAAAAGAAGCAGCGCAGCAGCTCAGGGGGGGAACAATGTCAGTGTTGTCCACTAAATATTCCCATGTCTATGGCCTAGAGGAAAGTGACGGGGACAGGATTTATTGGCTAACTCCTGATTTGTGGCAAAGACCTGTAAGAAAGACCTCATCTCTGGTATTTAAGTGGGTAAATGGGAATTCATCCTGAACCCAAAACCCAAACCACTTCATTTGATCTTCCTAACTCAAAAAAGCCAACTTGAGTTTGTTTTTGTTTTTTTTTTTGTTTTGTTTTTTTTTCCCCGTGGTTAGATTAATTGCATTTGTCAGAAGGGATCATAATACTTAATTTACAGTCACTATGTTGGGCTGCCTGATCAGCATCAAAACCATTTACAAACTGTAGGGTCACCTAAGCATATCAACTATGCTGTGCTGTCCTCAGCCCTCCAGAGCATGCATTGATGCTCTTGGGTTTGGAAATGGTGTCGGTGCTGCTTGGCTGGTTTGCATCTTACTCCAAGAAGCTTTTAAAGAACTCAGCTCCTGAGATAGACAGAAATTTAATGGTTTAAGTGAAGCAATGTCTTGTCAGCTGAAGAGTTGGTTCAGGGTCTGTAAATATGATCAAATGCACTGAATATGGTTCAGCTTGGATTCACAACTCTGGGAAGAGAAACCAGCTCTTACTGGACAAGGGGATTTTATACCCAATAATTAGGCTAAATGAAGCTGTTGCACAGAATGGTGGCAAAGAGCCTCATTTTGTTGGCATGCTATAACATCACATAATACATGAATGTGTAGTGGTAGGTGCTGCATTCTCCTTCCAAAATTTGTATTACAGCCCTAACCATTGACACTTCATTCCCTGCCAATTCCTCTGCTCCCTTCCCTCATGCTGGCAAAAATATAGCAGGAGACCTAAAGCTGTAGGCCTTGGCAGGATCATGTGAATCTGCTGAACACATACATGCTGATTAATTCATTGCCTTAGCAACTGGAAAGTCTCAGATTATTCTTTCTTGTTTATTGGCCCTTTCAGAGCTAATGTGAGCAGTAACAACCACGCACGGGCAAAATACAGCATCCATTAACTGACTGCACCTGCAAGGGCCAAAAAACTCCTTTAAGCCCAAAGTCAGATGGGGATTCTTTGGAACACCAGCCCAAGAGCCACACCACATATTCTGACTGTACATGTCAACCAGCCACATTTTACATGATGGCACTAGTGTCCATGTACAACAGTTTGCCTTTGCTTTGTAGGCACACACACGACTGGTCAATGTGCAAGGGAGGCCTGACTTTTGGAAAACAGGGTGCATATGGAACCCTTGATTGTGCAATTCACCTTTGTGTCTTCTCAGAAAGCTTGTGGGTCTGCAGAGATGCCCAGGGTGTTACTGTAAGCAGGGTGGCTGTCTGGGTGTAGTGGCCATGGGCAGCAGCCTCACCAGTCCCACACTGTGAGGTGTGAGGTGACAGCTGGAGCTCAGGGACACAGCACTGTGCAGCAGGGACCATGGCTGGCTGTGGTAGCTGTGCTGACAGCTCCCTGCTCCCCTGGAAGAGCTAAGGAGGGAAGTGCAGATGGGGTTGCTGGGTATTGAGTAAACACTGCAAAAGGAGCTGCCTCAATAGATGGGGATGTCTCTGTTCAAGTGCAAACATTATGTTCATGTTTCATTCTTTTGATTCAGCTTTTATAGAGCTTATTAGAACAACATTCTTGGCTGAATCCTTGCTGCCTGATGAGTGTGTTCCTTGACTCAAAGTCTAAGAATGAAAATCTCTTCAGCTCTGCTGTAATGGATCATGGCAGCTCTAGACTACTTTTCACAGTCTTTTAGAACTTCTGCATGGTTTTCACTCTAGAGTGACACCCTCATTCAGGTAATTTTGTTACTGAGGCATCTAAGAGAGGCAATTGGATTGCCTAATTCTCCAAGTTGTCTCCAGTCCATCTTTATCATCCATAAAGCTCCAATCATCTAGATCCGAAGACTGTCACACAAGCATCAAAACATACATCAGTCCTAATAGAAGCCCTGTCTGTTTCTTCAGGAAGACTTTCAGAAAGTGTCCTTTTCTCTGACAGTCCATGGCTGTGGGCTCCCTATGAAGCTGTCCTAACTCATTGCATAGTGCTTTAAGACCCTGAAAATGCACAGGAAAAAAGCGCTCCCCACTTTGCTCTGGCATCTTTCAAAACCTGCCAGCCCTGTGGCAGACTCTCCAGCCTGTTTTGGGGAGCCCACACCAGCAAAGGGTCCTGTCATACCTGGAAAGTACAGGAAGGTCCCAGAGCTCATGTTGCTTTCTCTATGAGACCTACAACATTTTCACCACCTCTAAAGTAGCTGCTTCTCTGTTTTTCTATTTTTGTGTAAACACAAGCTGCCCGTTGGTAAACTCTGAGCTTAAGCATCTAAGTGCTGTCAGGAGGAATCTACATTTGCTTCAAGGCAATTAGGTGACTCATCACTGTGTCCTTTCTTCGGCTGCATGCAGCAAAGTCAAATCTCCCATGGTTGGATGAAACCAACTCCTGGCCATCCTTCTGTGATTAAGCCCAATACAAATGCCTAGAAACAGTTCCCAGACTGAACTCAGGAATGTGCTCCTCGACACAGAGCCACCCTATTGAAGATGTTGAAGTGCAAGTTGTGTAAGCCTGAGGGAATTTCAGAGCTAATGACAAGAATGCTGCATACTCCAGACTTTTTAGAGTACAACAAGGAATAGCATCTGGATTTCTTCACAGACTTCTTTTTCATGTCTGTGAAAACTCTGATTCCATATTTACTAATAAATAATGAAGTAACAGCCTCTTACTCTGGTGAGACAGTTTCATACTGGGAGATTTGCTTTAAATTTTCAACTCTGGCTATCAGATATATTTTGAGGGTATTGGTTTTGAAGGCAGGTATTTATCCCTACATACTCCTTCCACATCCCTTCTTAAAAGATGCACCATTTCTTGTGAGTTTTCGGGAAAAAAATCCCAAAAATTGAGTTTCAGGCTACGGTTTTTATGAAAAGAATGTAATGCATTCTGGAGCTCAGAGACTGCTGGGGTTGTATTCAGTGATGTCCAGAGATGAGGAAGTCTTCTGTTTTAAATCAGTCCTCCTCCTGCAAGAAGCATGGAATAATAAGAGGGGCAGCAGAGTACCAGGTAAATGTTGCCATGCACAAAAGGACTCTCCTTTCCCTAGAGCTCTTTTTGGAAACAAGCAGCTATCAAATCAAAACAGATTTACGTGATACAACCAGTAGTGAAAAGACTGATGCCACAGTACAAACAACAATTTTTGCCTCTAATAGACTGGTTTCCCCAATATATTTATTGGCTTTCTAATGGTTAGAATATGGGCAGGGGAAAAAGCCAATGTTTTAGAAGCTCCCCTCAGCCAGATAAAGGTGAGGAATTAATGCTATTTCTAGTCAATGCTCTTCCAAAAGAGCTCTGATAACAGCAGTTAGTTAATCTTTTTGTTTCTGCCTGTTTGTGGGAGATCACATTAGGTTTTTCTTCAGCCTGGTTTGCTTGAACAACACAGAAAGCCCAGCTTAAATACTTATTTTGGTCAAACAGCACTTCAGAAAATTACTCATGCTGCCTTTGAAAGCTCTGCCTATTTTACAAAGGGGGGAAGGAGGAGAATACTTAAAAGTCAATGATATGAAACTAACTAGATATATTTGAAATATTGATTACATATATCTTCTGAAATAGGGTAATGGGATATTCCTAGATGCTATATGCATGTTTATACGTCTCTGAAATGTTTGATTAATGTGCACCTAATCTTTCTTTCTGTTAATAGACCATCATATTTCTTACTAAGAAATGAATTATTCGACCACTGGTACAAGTGGCTGAGAGAAGACCATTTATAATGCTGCATCTTCAGCTAGTGTTTCTTCAGCAAGTAATCTTTGACCCAGAAAGCTGTTTCACTGAAAATGACTAATTTTGCCAATTTTATTTTTTGCTTTGAATATGTTTTTCTGGTGGCAGTTTAATCTATCCTAAAAGACTTACTTTATGCTTTACAATATTGGTAAAACATAAATAGAAAATAGACAAAGGAAAACCTTCATTAAGTAAAACTTCAATTCCATTTGTGGAGATGTTATCCCAGAAGTCTGAATTTGGAAGTGCAAAGTGATGTATTGGTATGCAGAAAGTTAAAAAAACCCAAAGAAACAGAAAAAAAAAAAAAAAAGACAACCCAGAATTGACTAACTCATGCTTTTCTTTGTTCATAAAATACATTGTCATTCTACACTGGTTTTGAGTTTGCTTTCCATTTTTATTTTAAGATTATCTCACATTTGAGTATTTCCATCATTTTCTATACCACTTGTTTCAAGGAACACCACTTTTCACATCTCTCAAAATTGCTTAGTTAGGAGATTCAACAGATCACAGGTACTGATAACAGCAGTTGCTCTCTGCCAGCCTTGTCTGTATCAGCCCCAATCTTGCCATTAAGACTCTATAAGCAGCACTTCTATATGCAGTGATTTTCAAAATTACAGTGCTAAACTTCAAGAAACAGGGATGTTCATCACTTTTGCACATTCAGTCGTAGGCTCAGCTGGAAACACTGGGCTGTCTGCAGGCAAACAAACCATGACAAGCTACAGCTGTGGCACTGGGTGAATTTTTGTGGAAAGGCTGCTGAAGGTTAGTTTGCTCCTTGGCAACTTCTATAAGAGAAACTGAGGATTTGCATTTGTAGTTTTGAGAGTTCAGTTAAGATCAATAGGTAAATAATGCAAAGGTCCAAGCACTCTGAGTTTGGTTCATAGCCCTGAAGACAAGTCCTAGTGCCCAAATTCTCCTTTCAACCCACAACTAAAAAGTAGTAATTTGGAATTTCCATCCACTTTAATGAATTTCACAGATTTCAGCCCACCCCACATCTGACATTCAGAGCCCTTTACAGAGTATTGAATTGTCACTAAAAAGCAGAAGCATTTTAATATGCAGACCTTTTGCTTTGAAAACAGAAAACATGCACTGAATCCACCTATCAGTAAAATCCAGCCTTGCATTGACTTCAGCTTCAGTCTGGGGATGCTTGGGCCTTTTCTGCACTTGATTTTTCCCTGGAATGACAAGAAGTAGTAGTAGGTTGCATGGTATCTGTTGGCTTTGACATGGAGCTTTTTTGATCCATTTTATGGATTAAAGTTCTTCCTATTGTGTCAACTCTGACTTTTGTAAAGCAGAAGAGGAGAACTTTAAATAAGGTTTTCTTCTTACCCCTCTCTTCAGCTCCCTCCAGACCTTAGACCTCCCAAGGGCTTTCGGAAGCAGGGGAAGAGAAATAAAGTTTACTTTGGCTGGAGAAGAGTACAATAGATGTGATCAGACTCTTAATAAGGTATTTTAAGACCTCTGTTAAAAGGAAGGTGCAAGGGGAGGAGAAAGTTTCCAGAAACCATCCGTGTAGGAAGAGCAAAAGGTAATGAACAGCTGGAGCATGTGAGATAATGAACTCCTGCCCCACTCCTTCTTCCTCCTCCTCTTCCTCCTCTTCCCCCCATGCTGTCATTTGGGGAGGTGATAAACTCTCTGATGGTGAAAAAGGTCAAGGAAAGTGTTTGGTTACTTTTTTGCATGATTTTGTAATTAAGCCAGCTACTTCTGAGCTGAGAGAGTTGGGAAGGAGCAACTATACCTGCCCAGGGAGTGAGGAAGTACTTGTGTTAAGGCTGATATTGATACTTTTTAGCTACTGAAGTTAGCTATGTGCACTTATCAAATGAAAGGTAAAACAGTCTTCGTATTGCAGGAAAAAAAAAAAAAAAAANAAAAAAAAAAAAAAAAAAAAAAAGTAGTCTTTTTTTATTCTCAAAAGCTTCTGCTGAAATGGAGAAGTATCTGTGAGAAGCATCCACTTCTTTCTCATTAAAAATATTCCAAAACATTGCCATTTACACCAGTCTAAAATCTTGGGGTAAATCTCTGCTCTGTGTTTTGAAGCATAAGGAATGCAGGAGAAGCTGGAAAGGGTCTGGCCTCCAGTGAAGACAATTCTGCTCTGGTAAGCCATGGCCTCTGGTTTGCACGGGAATCAGAGAGAAGCCTTGCTTGAGGGAGATGATATAAGAAATTGTTTCTGGAGATTTCTAGTCTTCTCTATTTTTAAAGAGGCCTATACTTTGTTACAAAGAAGAAAAAAGCAGTTTTTATTATTTAAGAAAGATAGCTTCTAAGAGTTTTTGACAAGCTCAATACTAAAAAAAAGGAAGCATTGAGCATAGCACAGCTTTCAAAAATTGGCTATTACAGGAAACATTATCATAAAGTACATTTCTCTTAAGAACATGCAAAAACATTCTCTTATCCATTTTTCTGCCTTACTGCTAAGGTCTGGCAGAGGCAGCTTCTCAAGTGCAGCTCCTCAAGTGCAGCTCCTGTACTTGAGGTGACACTGAAGCCTGCTGGCACTGGGGCTGTGGGTGTTGGGCTGGGTGCTTCTTGGCCTGAACTGGATACTTGGGTCCTGATGATCCAAGAGAACGAGTGACACCAAGCAAGAAGCCTTGTCCTGAAAGCCCCAGCTCCTGCAGGCTCCTTGGAGCTGTTCCTGCCCTCGCTGGGCTGGCGCTGAGCCGTGAGCGAGACCCTCCCTGCCAGGGTGCCAGGGGGTGCCAGCGTGTGTGTGCTCCAGGATGGCACCAGGAGCTGCTGAGTAATGCAGGGGAAAGGCAGCTGCTGGGGAAGTGCCTGATTAATCCATATTGCAGAAAAGGAGGGTGTATGAAACCTCTAAATTTAACACAACTTTAGGAAAGTGTGTCTTTCTTCAGGCTTGCTTGTGAGTCAACTGCTCTTGACATCCAATAAAGCTGAAGGAAAACTTGGAAAAGCAACGCTAAGCTTTTGAGAGAAGAGTTCAGACACAAGAGGCAGAGAAATGCAGATACTTTGTTTTCTTCCTTGCTCAATTGCTTAAATTTTTTTCTTTTTTTGAGCTGTGATTGATATGTTCATAACTTCTCCTAAGAGAAAGCCGCAGCACCACAGCTGGGCTTAGCTCTGGGCAGGAGCAAGCACTGGTACAGCTGAGCTCTGCTCACGTTCCCAAAGGCTGGGAGGACACCACTCCCAAACAGTGCCCATATTCCAGGGAAACATGATGGCATGGGAGCAGCAGGCAAACCTGCAAGACAGAGCACAACACCTGCTCCTTGTGTGGAGTGATAGGCACCTTCCCACAGAGGTAAGTTTTACCTCCCTGGAAATGAGTTTGCCACCATTTTTCTCTTCTATAGATTCTTGTTCTCTTGAAGAAGAGAACATCCATATTGATCTATTCCACTTGGTTTGGTTTCAGAAATAAATTTTTATGCATGCATCTTCTAACTCTTAGGTCCCTGCTTGTCACTCCTCAGCAGCCAAGGAAGGGCAGGGTCCTGTGGCTGCTCAGGCACCTCTTGGACTGATGCTGTAGGGAACACTCTACAGAAAGATTGTAAGGGGGTAGTTATGCTAAGAATAATGAATATCAGTTATTCCAGAGGCAAAACTTTACTGGGTACTTAGGCACCCAGTTTGATAGTTAAACGATCTTAATTTTCCTTAATTAACTTCTGTTACCTCCTCTTCCTCTCCAGTGGGGCTACTAGCAGAAAGGAGACAGGGAACTCTGTAAAGTATCCTACAGAAAGCCTCCTGTAAGGCCTTCACATGTCACAAATCAAGCTTTTTTGTCTCCCATGCTCCTTCAGGTAGAAGGTGTTTCAAATGACAGTGAAACATTAGAAATAGGAAAGGATAGGGTTTTTTCCTTCCTTACTGGTTTCTGATTTATAAGCTGTCAATCATTTCCAATGATCTCAGTCCAGTGTTTATTCAAAAATCATGTTTGGTGCAGCTGAAAGTGTTGTTACTAACTGATGAGCAAGTCTGAATGCTGAGAATGAGAAATGATTGACATTCTTTAAGGTAAAGGGGGAGACTCTTCATCCAGCAGAAGCTGCCACTGTAACAGATGCTGTTATAGCTTCTGACACTGATCGTGATGAGTGGTGTGTAATGTCAGTAAAAGATGAGAGGCTACAACAACAAAGTGGAAAAGAAGCCTCTGAACACGAATCCCATGGCACCCTGGTAGCAGTTAATAGCCATGACTTCCCTGGCTAGAAATATGACTTTAAAAGGTCAGGCATATATTGGTTAACTTATCACCTATTCAGTAAATAAGCACAAGAGCTTGCTAATTAGTGATCTATTATTATTTGACTCTAGGTTATTTTTTATTTTTTTTAAATAATTTTAGTTCCATTTTTCCTATGGCTTTTGGCAAATATTGCTTGGTTCTCTTTTTTGCAGGTTCTCCTTTTGGTTAAATATAGCAGATATTTACAGAGAATAATTCATAGCAGAGCTGCACATGGTCCTGAATACTGTGATGCACTTGGGGGTAATGCTGCATTTTGGGCATCTTGCCAGCAATATCAAGCAGCAAGTTTCCATGTGCAGTTATAAACCTTGTCCCTAAGTATGAACCGGTTTAGGTTTCATACCCCCTTCCTCATTTTGCTACTGACAGTCCCTTGCCAGGTGTAGTGGAGCAGCATGTGCCTGATGAAAGCACCCATGAGGCTGTTTGGAGTGGGACCAGGACTCCCAGTCTCAAGGAAAACTCTCCTGAGCAAGGAACCTTGAGTTACCATGAATGAAGGCCCTTTTGGGGAGTAGCCTTTCACTAAACCCCCAAAACTGTTGATAGTGTTCACTTAATGAACTATAATGTCATCTGCTAGATGTCAGAGTGGGTGGACTTTTTTTATTGTCTCTCTTTCTGGATGGATGTTCAGCTTTAAGCCATGGTCTAACTCTTGTCCTTCCAACTTTATTCTTACAAGTGGAATTAAAGTCTTCAAGTTGTTCTGTAAGTTGTGCAAATATTTACATTTCTGCAATGTGTAAATCAGTCCCTTGTATACATTAGTAGTAAAGCTTGATGTGTTTATATCCAGGTCTCTTGACAGTTGTGCACATGGTAAGAATGAAGTGAGGGGAGATCCAGGGCTGACATGTGACTCCCCTGACAGCCCACAGTGCTGTGACCATGTGCTTGTCCCTGGGTGATGTGGCCCTGGTCCTGTGGTGGGGGGTGTGGGTGCCTCTCTTATCTGCCTCACAAGGACAGAGCCCACTGCCTTCAGTGGGGCTCGACTGGTGCCAGGCACCCCTGGGTGCTGCTCAGGAGCCAGCCCCCACCTCTGCTGCCAGCAGGGAAATGCCACAAGGCACAACAGGGTCACCTCCACTTCTGCCCTCCATTTCTCATCCTTCTCTTTTTGTTCCTTTGTGCTTCAACTTTAATTGCTGATCTTGCTGTTGGACTCTGGGGTATCATAACTCTGTTTTCTTTAAATGCATGAACTCACAGTGTTGCCTATTTGGGGACAGTGTGTTCAATAATGCAATTTTTCTTCATAAAAGTGCTTTCCCTCACATGACAAATTTCACATGTGTTTCTCCAGGAGCTACAGCAAATCCATTTTGAGGGTACATGTTTTCATATGTTTAGGATTTAAAAAAAAAAAACTGTCTTCTTCCTTCTTTCCTTATATTTCCCATTTTGCTTCCTTTGGGTCTGGGATTTGTGCCTGTATCTGTCTACACTCAGGAGATGCTGGGGATCCAGATGCATTCTGAAGGGCTGAATTACTGCTTCCCACTCTGTTCTGTTGTTGTAGTGCCCCATGAAAATAGCTGTGGAGCTGGGCAGTAGGGTCTGGGTATGGTAAAAGTGGTAAATGCTGCATTAGTCATGCTTAATGCCTGTAATAAACAACACTATTTTTGTCTCCCAGTAGTGCAGAGGGTTTGTTGCAATGTTTTTTTTTGCATAGACACAGACCCCCTCGATGTCCACGAGTGAGCCAGGACACCTAATTAATTTTCTTTCCCTCCCATTTTGGGGTGTGTGGGTTCACACGGTAGATAAGCTCAGGATTCTGCTCCCCAAGGACCATGCTATGATTTGTAAAGCACTTCCAGCTGGAATAGGAGCTGGTGCAGGGGGTCTCTCCCAAAGTTCCCAGTGTGCTGGTGGCTGTGCTGGCCAGATCCATGTTCCTGTGCCATTCACTCTGAGTGTTGAGAGCTGCCTGCTGCACAGTGCCTGGAGCTGCAGTTACTTCAGCCAGGGAATTCCACACTTCCAGCACTGGAGCTGGCACTGTTCCTTCTCCAAGGCAGGAGGCAGGGGGACAACATTTTAGTTATTTGTCAGTGAAACACAGACAAATACCACTTTTCAGAAGGCCACTTGCAGAAGCCTGGTAAGGTACCATTTCTCTCCTCCCAGCTGTGATTGCTGCTAGGTGCTGTGGCTGCTGCACACCAAACAAGGCTTCCCTTCCTACGCCAGCCTTCCCTTTGGGAACTGTCCCTCCTTCAAAGACTCCTCTGTAGGTCCGTGGGCCTTCAAAGAAGACCTTTCCTTTGTATGGCAGCTTTGATACAAATGAACCTCGGAGGTTTAACTGCCAGATAAAAGTACAGTGCATTAACCCTCACAATTGCTCTAATGAAGCCAGGGTGAAGTTGTGAAGTCTGGGTCACAACTAATGGATGAGCCATTAACACCTCCCAGGCACAACAGCACTTAAAAATATCAAACAGAAAATGCATTTAGTGACTTTCAGGTGCAGAGCTGGTCGGTGTTTTGAGAACAAGCCATCATGAAAAGATTGCAATTTCATTGCCTCTCCCCTACTCTGCTTCCTGCCCTACATGTATTTACATTTAAGGTCAACTCTTCACGGGGAGATTTTTGCCATCATGAATCTGCTAGATGGCAGGTAACTTTTGTGTAAGTGCTTAACACTTCAAGAACTCGTGTTGATCCAGAAACTTCATTTCCAAACTCCAGTTCTGATTAACAGCTCTGTACTGGCAGGTATCACTGCTGGCATATTCACTGAATTTATATCAGGAAGGTTTGAGGTCCTAGTGTCTATCTGGAAGGATATCCTGCTGGATGAGGTAATGTTTTCCTCTGACACCAAGAGACTGGATTAAGATCAGTTGCTTTCCCGCATGATGCTGAATGCCCTGAGTGGATGGGCACTGGAATCCTGTCCCAGCAAAGAGTACCATTTGTAGATGTTTTACCACAAAAGTTACTGCTCACCCTTGTAACAGTGGTGGGAGTTTTGCACCACTTAATTAGTGGTTTGTCTCAGTCTCTTCTGCCTTCACTTAGAGCCAGGATTAACAAATACACGATGGAAACGGATTTTCTCGTGTGCGGGCTTGGTTGTTCATTAAATCTTATCAGAAAATACAGACTGTTCAACAGCATTTCTAGCTATCTCCTAGAAGTGAGGAAAATGGAGGAAGATCCAGCTGCTACAAGGTCTCTTAAAGCTAAACAGTCCAATAGAGAATTAACATCTATATTATTTATCCTTTTAACCCAATAACCAAATTCCCATGACCCTCAGTGTGACACTGACTGACCAACCAGAAACTACTGCCTGAAACCCATGAAGAAGAAGGAAGATGAACACTGAAAAAGACACCACCCAAAATCCTCCATCTTGTCCCATATCTATTACTATACTATAAAAATCTCAAATTTAAAACCCTTTACCATGTGGAAGCACACACTTCTATTTAACTACACACCCGTGATTCTAAATTCATCACTCAAATTTAGAAGCCTTCTCCAAGATTTCAGGTCAAAAGCAGTGTTCTCCAGGGGATCAGTGCCTGACAGCACAGAAAGCTCAAAAACCCCAGGTTTTTGGGATCCAACACACCCTCAGTCTACTTTCAGAGACAGAGGAGCCTGTTTAAATAACCTATGTGGTTGTTGAACAATGGAGAATGTTTCAGAGGACAGCAGGCTTTTCTTGGCAGGGGTTTGCTGCCTTGGACTAGGATTCAAGCTCCAAACATGGCTTTGTGGAGGTGAAGACCTGAAAAAAACAGCTCTCCAAAATTCTATGAGGTTGCTTATGGGAAGATAATTTGTAAGGATAGTGCAGAAGGCAATTTTCCTCAATGAATTACAGCTCTACTGATTGCCAAGAAGTGGAGACAGCCTTGCCTGCCCAATGAGCATGGGGGTTATAAAAGAGTGGGGCAGCTGGTCAAGAGTTAGATGGAGTTGGAGAACCAGAGCCTGCTGTGGTTTGGGATGGAGTGTGCTGGCTGTGCTGTGAGGAGGAAGGGACACGTGGTCATGCAAGGGACAGACAAGGTAAGAAGGTGCTGTGTGAGGGATGGGCAGGCTGGGATTTAGCCAGTCATGCAGAAGGAAGAAGGAAACTTGCAGAGAGGAGGGAAGGAGTCAGTGCTGTGTAGAGCTGCCTGAGAGAAGTCCACTGAGAGAAGGCACAAAAAGTTTTTAGTAAGGGACTGGTGGTGGTGCCAGTCGTGTCTGTCTTGACATAACTACTATGGTTGCTTCTTCTGACAGGAACTTTTACAGAAAGCCTGGTTATGCTGCAGGCCTTGTTCTGGGCCTTTGGCACTGACTACAACCTGGATTATGTTCTCCATCAAGGAGTTGTTGAGTGCTTTTCTTTCTATATTTTTTTTTTATTTCCTGGCAAAAAATCCAAGAGCTGCAGGCAGCCTGTGAGCTGACCCTCTGTTCCGATGGCTGAGCCTCTGCCCTGCTCACGCTCCCAGTGTGTGGGGACAGGCTCAGCCATGGGTCTCCTGCCATCTCTGAGCAGCTGTGCAGGGCTGAGGTGGCCTCCCTGTGATCCCTCCCTCAGCCATGGATCTCCTGCCATCTCTGAGCAGCTGTGCAGGGCTGAGGTGGCCTCCCTGTGATCCCTCCCTCAGCCATGGATCTCCTGCCATCTCTGAGCAGCTGTGCAGGGCTGAGGTGGCCTCCCTGTGATCCCTCACTCAGCCCTTACAGGCACTGCTTCCTTGCTGGCCTCTGGGAAGTTTTCATCCCAGACTCTCCTGAAAGACATTCCTGTTGCACTTGGGAAATGCTTCCACGCTGAGGTTGAGTGCATGTCTTAGGTGTGTGGCTGTTGCAGCTCTGAGTTAGTTCTGCCCACCTGGGAGAGGATGTAGGTCATGGGGAGAGCTGAGGGGAGCAGCCTGTGAAACTGAAGATGCGCCAGCCCAAGAGCTGGATGATTGTACAAGGTTGTAAATGAGGAATTCCCTTTCAGCTCAGCAGTGCTGTGATAAACTCTGTCATAAGTTTAAGCTTTCACCTGCATGTGAAGAGCTCCCTTCCCCAGCTGTGCATCTTTTGCATCTGCCTGGCACAGACAGGCAGATGCAAAAGCCCCTGTGGAACCTCACTTTGCTGTGCTGGCATCTCCTGGAGCTGCAGATGAAGGTATGTTTGCACAAAATGCTCTCTGCTACTCCCTCAGCGTACTGCAGTGCACAGGTTGGATTATGGAGTTGTAAAGGGAAGATGTATGTCTTAATTACCTGCCAGCAGTTTGTTAGTCTATAAAAGAGAAATACAGAATTGTTATTTAAGCCTTCTTTGTATGATTGTTTTCATACTGAGTAAATACTGCATACTGGGACAAGAACAGTCAGTAGCATTCCTGTTAAAACCTCACCCTGCTTGGTGAGATATATCTCCTGTCTAATTCTCCACTTGCCTGTCAAACTTGTACCACTACCCACAAGCAGAAGAAGGAACTGCTGCAGTAAAACTACATAGCCTTTAGACTTCCAGATGAATCCTTAGGGCATAATTTAAGGAAACAGGGTCATGTGTTGGACACCGTGTCTTGCACGATGGTGTCATTATCTCTTATGTATTAGCAGGCTACTAATGCTGACATCTAATTAGCACCAAGAAACTGATTAACTCTCAACAGGGTCAAGAGAAAGAAGAAAAATAGATCTCAGGCAAGCAATTAGGTCATTTATTTAATAAATTAAAATACTTGTGATTATAAGCTCACTCTGTCATTTTATTTCTGTACTGCTCGGTTGAAGGCAGAAACAATGATAAAATAGTAAATGTAATGCCATGTTAATGGCAGCTTATTCAAAACATGGAACACAAAATAAGCCCACCTGTATTTCCTCTAATGGACAATTTATCATCCAAAACAGATGCATTTATTAGGTGAAAAGTTGCATTCAAATACCAGTAAAATAAATGGAGTCTATTCAGATTTCTTATTCTCCTGATTGGGCTGCTCCATACTCTGGAGGCCAAGTAGATAAACGATGTTTCAACAAACGTTTGTTACTTGGCAGACATTTATGTTTATTGTGTACCTTTTGCAAGCTATTCTGAATGCTCAGAAATGGCAAGTCAGATAAATATTGTGCAGGCAGCAGTCACCATCTTCTTATACATCACCTCTGCTTTTTTTTTTTTTTTTTAATTAAGTCAAGACTTTTTGTTTGTTTGTTTTGTGAAAACGAAGTAAAAAGCAGCTATCTGTGCTATCAAATAGTGCATTCCACCCACAGAACTTGGTGTTTTCTGTCCTGGTTATTGTGACCCAAAAGGGTTTCACTTTTCATGCTGGAGCAGCCCTTCAGAGCTTTCTAATAGACAAGTTGCCCATAATCCCTTCTTGCATACTCAGTTTAAAGCATTTCTTAATTGGGTTCATTTAAATGCTAATTTTATTGAATTCAGACTCCTCTAAATCAGAGGTGAGTTCTTGTCAGACTCCTCCAGTAACAATAATATTTCAAAAGGTTTGGACCTCAGATTAGGTTTGGACAGACACTAGAAGGTCTGTTTGTATGTCCAACTGACATTGCAAACCATGAGGTTTCTGGTGCCTTGTTTCCTGTGCAAGATCTCTTCTTCCCCATTGCAGGCTCTGCTTCTTTGTCTCCTGCTTTGAAACTCTTGCTTACAATTTAAAGACTGTCCTTTCCCCCCTGCTCCCCCAACAAAATCTGTCTGTCTGATGTATATGTACTACAAGGAAGCGCCCAAATTTTTTGTTGATTGAGAACGGTACTGCCCTTTCATAGCTGTTTTTATAGTCTGCTGACTAACTTTGCCTGAGAACTGCATTTCAGTGCAGAGTAGATGGCTCCCCGTGGTTACCCTGTGCATGTCACACGGTGTTTAGCTCACCTGTGCAGGTATCTGTGGTGGCTTGTGACTGTGCTGAGACTTGCAGCAGTGTGGTTTTCTGTTCAGTGTAGACAGTGATGCCTGCAGTGTCTGCTGGAGGGAGCAGGTGATGGCATGCCTTCTTGCCCTGGGCTCTGGCCACATGAAGCATAGGTCCTGCTCTTGGAAGGAGAGCTTCTCCCACCTTTTCTCCAAAGATACTTTTATAAGATTAAAAAGATTAGTCAGAGCTGTACCAAGGCTCAAGATCAGTTTGGAGCTGTTAGGGACAGGCTTGGAGGGAACTTGCTAACTTACTTCAGTGGCAGTGGGGACAGTGGCTGGGGAGGAACCTGGTGGGACAAAGCTCATGGCCCCATGAGCAGCCCCCAGAAGCTGCCCTGTCCCCAGTCCTGCCCCTGGCTGAGCTCCCTGACTGCCAGCATCACTCTGGGCACGGGGGTGGTCCTGGTGCTCAGTCAGGGGAATGCCCAGGGCCACTGAAGCTGAGTCACTGCTGTGCTCCCACTAGCACTGATCCTCCAAGAAATGGTCTGATGAGTCCCTGGAAGCAGCAGCACCTTCTGAATGCCTGTGACAGGCCCAGAGTTAATTTGGGGCTTACACAACTGTCTCTAAATGTAAAAATCAACACAACAAAGGTCATTTAAAAGAACAGGAAAATAACCTCTCAAAATGCTTTTCTTTTCTTAATGTTCTCTTCTTGTTATAAAAACAAATACTTCGAGGATGAAGTAGAATATGTAGCATCAAGCAGTGAGAAATTAATCATTGGTATCTAGTCTTAAACAGTGGATTTTTTTTTTTTGAGAATGTCTTGAAACAGTTGTCATAAACACCAACAAATGCAAAGCAGCTTTCAAGATGACTTTTTGTTATAAGCATATTCCTGAACTATTCATCTGTGTTAAATGCATTTTGCCTTGAATCATATGTCATGTTGCCAGAAAAGAGTTGTTTCCATGCCAACTCATTTGCAACATGGGGGAAAAAAATCAAAGCTACTAACATCTGCAAGATGTCAGTACTGATATAAGCCACTTGCAATGAAAAACACAGAACTGCAGGAGGGTTTGCCAAATAGGCACTATATATAGGGTAGAATGTCATAAACTAATCGCCGAACAGTGCATTTCCATTCCTTTTTTGGCTGTATTCTTGATCTAATCTCTTTGCCAGAAAAGGCTTGCAGCAAAAGGAGCATCAGTGTCATCCACATGCACTTCTCTTGTAAAGAAGGAATTACTCAGATTTGTTTTTCTGACTCAAGCCTCCACAAAAGCCACTTAATTTAAAACATATAAGAACTTGTACAAGAAACTGCTGCTTCACTTTCCATATTATTTCCTTTCAATTCTCTCAGCTGCAGGGTCTCCTTTTATAAAGGTCCTATTCATCAGCAAGATTAATGAGACCTGGTGTCTGAAAATGTGGATTCCATTTCACAGCTACTATTTCCTCTGCATTCTCCTTCCCACCCCCATCTTTTTTTTTTTTTTATGAAAGAAGATTGTTCGTTTATTATCTAAGTATTATGAAATGCCAGAGGCTGAGGCTCTGAAGCCTGAGCAGTTCAAATATCAAGGTATATTTAATTTTAAGATGATCCAAGCATTGCTGTATTTGGAGAGATGTTGGAGGTGGCATAACCTTTTTTTTTTTTT
>VZTT01019782.1:0-12856 GCA_013400855.1 Buphagus erythrorhynchus | reverse complement strand
TGCTTCTCCCCCGCGGTCCTTCCCCCTCTGCAGGGGCGCTCCCCGCTGTCCCCGGGCTCCCCTCCGAGCAGCGCCCGCTGTCGCGGCCGCGAGGGCGGTGGGTGATGCTCGGGTGAATCCGCGAACGAGCCCGCGGTCCCGGCTCCCCCGGGGGGGAACACCCGCGGGGCGCCGTGCTGAGGCGACAGCGGTGACAGGGGTGACCACAGGTGACCTCAGAGGCCGAGTGAAATCAGGGCACACCGTGGCACAGGTGGCACCGCCGGCCCAGCTCCAGCGGCAGCACCGGCATGTCCTGCCCGGCCTGCGGAGCGTTTGGCAGGGAGGAGAGAGGAAAACAGCAGCATAAAGGGTGGTTCGGCTTGGGACGCAGGGAAAGACACAATTCAACCGTGACATTATGAAACCACAAATATCTGAAAGATTTGAATGGCGAGAAGCAATGGAATGTTTTGAGTGGTACCTTGGGATATGCAGAGATGCAAGGGAAGGGTTTGGGCAGTTCCATGGAAATCTTTCAGAGATGTTTAAGGCAGGAAGCAGAGCAGCCTTAGGACATCACCTATCAGGGCAGGTGGCTGGGGTGAGCACAATGCCTGGGGCACAGCTGTCCAAGACAGCACCTCCCAAACCCTGGAAGTTTCTGAGGAAATGTGATTGCCCCAGCTGGTATTCAGGTTGTGGCATTGCTCATTTTTTCAGGCATAACCTTGTGTTGACTGAAATAAATAAAAATGCTTCAATTTCTGCCCATCCTCCCCTTTTGGTCACCAGGGGCACATTTGCAAGTGTATCCATCTCAGCCTTGACCTTGACTTGCGGGGACCTGGCCCAGGTCACTTTAGGCTGGCTTAATTTCATGAAAACATTCCCATCTTTGATGGAGAAGAGTGGATGGCACGGCAGCATTCCCAGCTTTCTGGCCATTTGTGTTCAGCCACTCTGGCAGCTCAAACATTGCCCTGGAGTTTCTGGGGAATACAAACACTGCCAACTAATTGGTTTTATTTTCCAGTTACACACTTGGATAAATCTGAGAAGAACCATAATTTGTTATGGTTCCAGTAAACTTCACCGCAGTCGCTAAAACAATTGGAGATGCTTCGTGATGGGTTGTTACGAAAATAGCCCAAATCAGGGGTAAAATCAGCTGTTTGTGACTATAAAAAGAGACCTGCAAGTGAAGTGGGCAAAGGTGTCAAAAGCTGATGGTGAGGAGGTACACCCAGAGGAGCAGCAAATGTGCAACATAGTTTTTGTTCAAGGTGTACCCCTGCCAAGACTAATTTAACTCTGATCATCTAATATTTGTCATAGTTGCTTACAAAAGCAGCACTTCTCATCAGAAAAGTATTTTAGATATTCAATATATAAAATAAATCCCATGTTCTCCTTGTCAGAACTTGTGCCTAATTGGAGTATTTGCCAGTGTGAACATGCAGATACGTGACACAGTGGTTGTCATGTGACCTTGTCAGAAAATTGTCTCTTGTGAACTTGAATTACTGGAATGTCTCTCAGAGCTGTGGAAAGGTGTGTGTTAATGTATACAGCTCCTCAGGATGAAAAGAGGGAGAGTTGTTCTTTGTGGTTCTGCCAAGATTTGTCCTCATTTCGCTTATTCTTTCAGTGTTTGTGCTCCAGAATTCGTGTTTGCTGTGGGTCAGACAGGAAGGTCACCTTTATCTGGAGCTGTCAATTAGGAAGGAAATGGTTTTATTCAGTAGCTACCCAAAATTCCTGTAACAGTTTGAACTCACTGTGCAGGGTGTAGAGTGAATTCTGAATGAGTATCCAGTTAAGTGCTTTTATGGGAAGAATGAGAAGCAAAGAGTTTCCCCCCACAGACCCAAGGAAATTCCCAAGGTCATACTGAGGTTTCTGTACAATTCTTAACCATGTTTATCTGTTACTTCTGTTTTACTTTTTTGCCAATCTGTCTGTATATTGGGCTGACATTGTGCATCCTTTCCCATCCACTAGCTCTGGCCCTGAAGTTCTCTTGGAGAACCTTGTTGGAGAAGCTCTCCTGAGACATGCAATTATCAAGTAAAAAACAATTAGACAAAAATCCCTGTTTCCTGCTGATCCGGCTGGGAAGGGAACAGTGAACACATCCCAAGGAGGCCACACCTGAACCTGTGCCAGCGCTACCTGGGGTTTCCTGTGTGTATTAGTTTTACACTTAGTTCTAGTTAGCAGAAGGATCTCAGGGCTCTTCTTGGAAGATATTTTGGAAATAAAAATGATTATTAGAAATTGCATGGCATTCCCCAAGTTGTGCCATCGAGATCTGCCATGTGAGGCTTTAGCAGTGACTGCTTCAGCAGTTTAGGAGCAGAGGCTTTTTGCTCCATTTTCAGTGGCAGCTCATCTTGCTGATGACTGGAGGATGCACCAGTGCATCCTCCCTCTGCACCCAGAGTTGGAGCTGTGATCTGGGTTTATGCAACACGAGTTTAGGTTGATGGTGAGTCCTCTAAACCTGATGCAGTTGAAACACCAGAGCAGGAGTGAGGTCAGTAGGTCGGTGTAGCTGAGCAGGGCTGGCTTTTGTGGGGAATCCTGATAAAAGTATATTGCCAAAAGAAAAGATAATAGCAGACTTGTGCTCCAGAGAGAGCAAGGTTGTACTAGATTTTCAAAATGGGAGATTTAAAACAAAAGGCCTGACTGCAAAGAAAATGAATGGGAAAGTATTCTTTTCATAAATAGTTTAAAAAGGTTTATTATTATTTTTAAGGGTCAAGAAAAGGGTCTTTACCAACTGTAAAGATGTGATCTGATGATGAGTTTTTGCAGCAGAGCTTGTAAAAATGATACCATTTGATGTACAGCCTTTGGTAAAATAATGCTGGTTTAGTTCAGGCCTTTACAGGGTTTTCATGTTGTACCTTATTTTAGTTCTTCAAAATCCCTTGCAACTTAATTAATGCAAAATGCTGCTCAAATTGATGAGGCAAGTCTTTGGCTTTGTGAAAAGCTGTCCCCTGCAGAAAACTGCCTTCAGACATTCCTGCTTTGTTTTTGTTTCAGGTTTGTAGCACGGGATCATCCATCAACAGGATCACAGCAGCCGCAGCCCCGCCGTCATGTCTAAGTCAAAGAGCTCCGAGTCCGTGCGGGTGGTCGTGCGCTGCCGGCCCATGAACAGCAAAGAGAAAACTGCTTCCTATGAAAAAGTTGTCAATGTGGATGTCAAATTAGGGCAGGTCTCAGTGAAGAATCCACGAGGATCATCTCATGAACTGCCTAAAACGTTCACCTTTGATGCTGTGTATGACTGGAATTCCAAACAGGTCGAACTCTACGATGAGACCTTCAGACCTCTCGTGGACTCTGTTCTGCAAGGGTTTAATGGGACAATCTTTGCCTATGGGCAGACTGGGACAGGGAAAACATATACGATGGAAGGGGTGCGTGGTGATCCCGAAAAGAGAGGGGTCATCCCCAATTCATTCGACCACATCTTCACCCACATCTCTAGATCTCAAAATCAGCAATACTTAGTTAGAGCATCTTATTTGGAAATATATCAAGAAGAAATCAGAGACTTGTTATCAAAGGATCAGTCTAAGCGGCTGGAATTGAAGGAGAGACCAGACACAGGGGTTTTTGTTAAGGATTTGACCACCATTGTTACGAAAAGTGTCAAAGAGATAGAGCACATCATGAATTTGGGAAACCAGAACCGCTCCGTTGGTGCCACCAACATGAACGAGCACAGCTCTCGGTCTCATGCCATTTTCCAGATCACTATTGAGTGCAGCGAGCTGGGACTGGATGGAGAGAACCACATCCGTGTTGGGAAGCTCAACCTGGTCGACCTGGCGGGCAGCGAGCGGCAAGCAAAGACTGGAGCACAGGGAGAAAGGCTGAAGGAAGCCACTAAAATCAATCTCTCCCTCTCAGCTTTGGGCAATGTTATCTCTGCCTTGGTAGATGGCAAAAGCACGCACATTCCATACCGGGACTCCAAGCTGACCAGGCTACTTCAGGACTCATTAGGTGGCAATGCCAAAACTGTGATGGTGGCCAATATAGGCCCTGCCTCTTACAATGTAGAGGAGACACTGACCACACTGAGATATGCCAACCGTGCCAAAAACATCAAGAACAAGCCACAAGTGAACGAGGATCCTAAGGAGGCTCTGCTGCGGGAGTTCCAGGAAGAGATTGCTCGACTCAAGGCACAGCTGGAAAAACGGTCTATTGGCAAAAGAAAGAGGAGGGAAAGGAGGAGGGAGGGTGGGGAAGAGGAGGAGGACACTGAAGAGGGTGAGGATGAAGGAGATGACAAAGATGACTATTGGAGGGAGCAACAAGAAAAGCTGGAGATTGAGAAGAAAGCTATAGTTGAGGATCACAGCTTGGTAGCAGAAGAAAAGATGAGGCTGCTGAAAGAGAAGGAGAAGAAAATGGAGGACCTGAGGCGAGAGAAAGAAGCAACAGAGATGCTGAGTGCTAAAATCAAGGTAGAATTCTTCCTCGTCATACTCTTTGAAAGCAATTTCTTTAGGCTGTGGGGAAAAGAAAGGGTTTCCCAATTTGGAAAGATATTTCACAGGAAGTTTCCAGGATAGTGATTTGTGTTTAGGTTGGAAGATTTTAAAATAAAACTATTTCTAGCCAGATGTTGAAATTTCCACCATTAATCACATATTTCAGTATTCATGAGTTGTTCCATTGTTCTTATGTGGTGATCTTAAGCAAGTGGCACAATAAAAGACAATGCATCTTCTCACAAGCTGTGGCACTAAAAATGTTTCCTTCTGTCACAGACCATTAACAAGTTATTTACAGGGGAGCACACATTTTGGTTCTCCAGCTTTGCCACACATTGCAGTGATGACTTATTCTAAACAAGTTACTGTTGCATTAATCCCACAGTTTTATAGGAATTTTAAGAAATAATGATTCCTGTAGCAGTTGCCTTGAAAAAGAAGGTTAAATAAGGGAGCTGCCTTGAAGAAGTTGTATCCACAGGAGAGAAAGTTACCCTCTGTCGTCACTGAGAGAAACTTCTGACCTGGTTCTTCCTTTCAGACAATGGAAAGCAAGCTGCTGGTGGGAGGGAAAAATATTGTGGATCACACAAATGAACAGCAGAAAATCCTGGAACAGAAACGACAGGAAATTGCAGAACAGGTACAAGGAAAGAGATTTGTTATTTTGTATAAAAAGCCTTGCTGCAGAACTTTTGTAAAACATTGTGTCAGGGAAATTACCATCAAGTTCTCCCAGGGTTAACCCTAAGATTGGTTCAATCACAATTTTTGAAAAGAAGGAGGAAGAGCTTGTGTCATATTTGCCATTTTTTGAATTATGTAAAGAAGGTTTATAATGGTTTTCTTCTAGCTCTTCATGGTAAAGATTTACCTCCTATCTTGATTGGAGCTGTTTGTAAGTGAAGAAATATTTGTAAGACCTCTAAGAGTACCAGTTCAGCCTTCAGCTCAAGGGATGAGTCTTTACTCTGCACTAAAAGTTTATTTTCTGTTATGCAAATTCTGTTGGTGATTCTTAAATGCAATAACCAGTGTGAACTGATAAAAAGGAAAGAAAAAGAATCTAAAAATGACATTTGGTTTCTTTAGTTGAAGCTTGAGCATAGAGCAGATAGTTCACAGTATCTGATTTTAATAGCAAAATAATGACAAATAAGAGTTAACAATTCTGATATTTCTATGGCAAGAGATAGGAAGAACAGGAAAGCAGGGAAGGAAACCTATCCTGAGCATTGGTCTCATGTGTGTCAGCTCGAGGTGACAAGGTAATTGTGGTCTTTAATGCCATGTTGTCACTTTCTTCAGAAACGTCGAGAACGAGAAATCCAGCAACAGATGGAAAGTCGGGATGAGGAAACACTAGAGCTGAAGGAGACCTATAGTTCTCTTCAGCAAGAGGTGGACATAAAGACCAAAAAACTCAAAAAGGTAAAAAGAAAATGATTCCCTGTCTACCGGGCTGGGAATAAAATCAACTTCTGTGTGAAAATGAGAGGAGCTTTGGCAAGTGATGCATTTTGGCTCTTGTTGTGTGCTCCAGTTATTTTCTAAGCTGCAAGCTGTGAAGGCAGAAATCCATGATCTCCAAGAAGAGCACATCAAGGGACGCCAGGAAATGGAACAGACCCAGAATGAACTCACCAGGGAACTGAAGCTGAAGTAAGTCCCATCACGCCATTGCCTGTTATTAACTGTAACAGAGAGGGTTTCTCGAGGCAGGGAGTAGAGGGAATGCCTTGCACATACTTGTGGAATAGGATTTAACCATGAGAAAACTAAACCATTCCTCCCTTTCCAGGGTTGTATTACATCAGTGGGAGAGGAGCAGTGAGGAAAGTCATTGCTAATTATGTTTCTTGTATATTTCTCATTTTTGTGCTTGCATGTAGGCACCTGATTATTGAAAACTTTATTCCCTTGGAAGAAAAGAATAAGATCATGAACAGATCATTCCTTGATGAAGAAGAAGACAACTGGAAACTACATCCCATAACTCGTCTGGAGTGAGTGTACTTCTGCTCTTGGGATGGAATTACAGGTCTCAGGAAACCCTCTAGCTGTCAAGAACAAAAGAGGGGTTGAATTGGAGATTTAAACTGGCCCTCTAGAGTTCACAGCTTCTTGATACATAATAAAATAAAATAAAACAACACAAAACAATTTTTTCCTCTTAATAGGTGCTATAAAGTAGGAGTGTACAGTTAGGAGAATTCTTGAGAGATTATGATGTTTCTAATAGGCAAACCCAACAATTATATGTAAAATATATGTAATAATGCATTCACCCTTAAAATAGCAATGCATTCCTATCATATTTCTTTCCTGCTCCTACAAATGCAGCCTGGGTGGTTTCTGCTGTGTTGAAACAGATTTCTGCATGGAATTTGCAGATGTTGTAGCTCATAAACTTCAAGAGGAGCCTTTGGTTTTAGGGTATAACATCCTGAGTCTCTGTTTTTCTCTAGTAACCAGCAGATGATGAAAAGACCAGTATCTGCTGTGGGGTACAAAAGGCCCCTGAGCCAACACGCCAGGACATCCATGATGAGTCATACAGAGGCTCGGTACAGGGTAAGCCCAGATGTGGTTGAACCTTTGTCTCTTCACCCTTTTGAATAGGGGAATTCGAATTCCAGAGGGGATTGTGTGATCTTCTTTGAGATGTAAATTTGTAGTGTCCTGCATACATTTATAAACTACTTCAGATTAAGTTTCTGGAGGGTGAAGTAACAGTTTGTATAAAAACATGGAGACTTTGATTCTGCTTTTCCTGTCTCAGGCAGAGAACATCGTGTTACTGGAACTGGACAGGCCCAGCCGGACAACGAGGAACTATGAAGGTCCAGCCATTGCTCCCAAGGTTCAGGCAGCTCTGGAAGCAGCTCTGCAGGAAGAAGATGAGATTCAAGTGGATGCCTCAACCTTTGAGAGCACTTCAAATAAAAAATCAAAACCCAGGTGAGTGGGACTTTCCCTGAGCAGACTGGCCCACAGGAGAGGTGCAAGTACAGTTGCTGTTGGTCAGCACTTCTCATCAGTGAAGTGAAGCTGAGCTTCATAGTATAGCAGAGAGAGAAAGGAACATGGAATCATCAAGGTTGGAAAAGACCTTTAAGATTTGAGTCCAACCTCCAACTGAATCTCACCATGTTACTAAACCTTATCTTGAAATGCCACATCTACTCATATTTTGAACACAGGGGTGGAGATTCCACCCCTGCCCTGAGCAGCTTGTGCCAGGGCTCAACCACTCTTCCAGTAAAGAAATTTTTCCTAATATCAAGCCTCAATCTGCCCTTGTAGAACTTGAGACTGTTTCACCTTGGCCTGTCACTTGCTACTTGGGAGAAGAGGCCAACCCCTGCCTCGCCACAACGTTCTTTCAGGGTGTAGGACATAGGATAGAAGAAAAAGCTGAAACTATTTATTAGAGAATAACTGTGGTAAAAAAAAATCAGCGTTTTTCAGATTAATTTTGGAAAATAACAAGTGACAGATCTTTTCTTGTTGATATTTTAATTTTTGCTTCTTCAGACCTAAAACTGGAAGGAAATCACTGGGATCTGCATCAGGATCAGGCACGCCCAGTTCTCAGCTCTACCCACAGTCACGAGGGCTGGTTCCAAAATAAAACCAGCAATGCCTCTCCAGGAAGGGAACAGCCTTTACCTTCTGGGAGCAGAGACAAGGACAAACCTGCAGAGAGAGCTCCTGGCCAGCCTCCAGCCCCTTTCCCTGGAGATGGCCTTGTTGCTCTTTTACTGACTCAGGCCAGTCCAGGGGCACTGAGCCATGGGAAGATCCATGCTTGCAGTTCAGCATTTGGCCTCTGTGGGAAATGGATTTTAGTTAGGAAATCAAAAATGCATGAGGTACGTTACAGTGTGTTAGGAGCAATGGGAAGCATTGGGATCACCTCACAGCATCACCGTCCCCCTCCTGCACCAGCCCTTCAGCTGCACAGGGTTTTTTGGCTGTTGAGCACTAAGAAGACAGAGTTGAAAGTCATCTCAACAGAACCACCAGTCTATGGCTCCACAGTGAGAACCAAAAGAGGCTAAAAAGCAGAGGATCTGTTCAAACTCGACAAGATGCATGGTTCTTCCTCTTCCTGCTTGACAGACTGGCATCATCACCTGGGTCTGAACAGGCAGGATGGCAGTGGCCAGCATGTCCTCATCCACACAGCTGTGCCTCCCCATAGGGCTGTAGGACAGAAAAGGGTCTTGAGAACAACTCTGTGGTCTCTAGAAAGGAAGCAGTAGAATCCAAAGTCCTTTCGTTATTTACAGGCATAAGTGGGAGCTCCTCTAAGCTGACCTAGAGACCTCACCCCTACCAACAGGAACCACCTTGTCAAAGAACACCTCTGCATGCCAGTGTCAGCTCCACAGCTTTCCTCCTCTCTCTTGCTTCCATCTTTACCCCTGGCATTTAAAACCAGTGTCCATATGACATCTTTAATGGCATATGGCCATTTTCTCATGCCTCCCACTGTTGATGGAAAACGTAGCATTAGCTCAGAACTCTCCCTGCCAGGCTGACTCTCAGCTGGGCAGAGCACTGGAACTTGGAGCTGCCTTTGAGTGCACTCCTGGGAGTTTGGTCCCTTCCCTTGGTGTCTAAGGAGGTTCAGCGTTCAGTGCCTCTTGTGTCTCACCTGTTCCATGTTAAACAGCTTTCTCTTTGCACCTCTCAGCCCACTCAGAGCCTGCTGGAAGTGATCTAACCTAACTGAGGCTGGTGATGGAAGCTGGTGTTAATTCCAGGGGTTTTACTTTGAAAACAAGGGAGGAAGAACTCCTGCTTTTGACAGTCTCATTGCAAAGCTGCCCTATGACTAAAGCAGGCTCGTGTAGCAGGGTAGAGGGAGGTGGAACTCCATGCTAAGAACAGAGTAAGGTGTCCCTGTCTAGTATCCCACAGCTCATTTGTAAGTTTTAGTTCACTGTGTATTGAGACTTGGGATGTTACTTTTTTCTGGTTGCTCTTGGCTGTCATCCTGTGAACATTCTTACCTGTTTCCCTCACTGATGACTCCCTCCAGACTGACACATATAAGTGTGTGAGGACTTGCCTGCTTGTAGACATGCCCTGATGTGTGGACTCTGCCTTGTGCTCATTAAGTGTCCATGGAGTGACTTCATCCAGGCTGGAGAGCTCCTTTCTACTGACCCCCAGAGCAGGAGGAACTGAGTGCTCAGCAGAGCTCACCTCTGCATCCTGCAGGCACGGTGCCCAGGTGAGCCAGGTGGGCCCCTTAAACACCAACTTGGCTGCTGCATTCCATGGACTGCTTTCCTGGGCCACAAGGTTAATAGATGTATACACATATATGCACACATATATATAAAATAGTTTTTGTGGAGGAAGAAGGGATTTGCTTATAACTGAGAGAGCAGGCACATGATCAATTTCTTTCAACCTGAACATGGAAACCCAGCATAATCTTTGTTTTTACGAAGCAGTGTTTATATCCAGAGAGTCTTTTAACTGGCTTTTGTTGCGTAGTATAACATCACCTTCTCTTCCCTCTCCTTATTTCTCTCCAGCACATGATCTTCTGTACTAGGACATTTAAAAAGATGATTGTATGGTATAAGTGCTCAGAGAATTTAAATTAAATGGTGGGGGGGGAGGTTTAAAACTCTGAAATAGCAGCACAATATATAATCACATGTATGTACATACCTATGTACACGTTTTATGTGAATAATGCATACACAGACACATCTGTGTCTGCACATGTGCACACTTTTCCTCAGTTGCTCTATTCCATAGGGAATTCTATATTAAACTCATATGCTGGAAACTGCCCTTGTGGCAGGGCTGGTACCATGGAGCTCTGCAGTGCAAACCTGTTTTTGTGTTGATGAACCAGTGTCAGAAAGGCTCTACTTTTAACTCTGTAGAAATTCATTAGCAAGGTGAAAGAAACTCAGTAGAGTGGAAAAGAATAAATATGCATATTTAGTCATTGTATGTAAATTGGGGCTGTGGGTGGAGATTTGGTCAGGAGATTTGGTCAGTGTATTAATGGGCAATCTCAGCCTGTTACAGAAGCTTTTGGATTCTCATTCCAAAGGACTTAACCTTCACCAGATGCTCAGTGGCACTGATATTAAGATACATTGTCTTGAACTGTACAAAACATACTGAGCTCTGGGTTGAAGCTTTTAAGAAACATTCCTGCCGAGTTTGCCCTTCTTTGGTGTTATCTGAACCATCTGGGCTTCCTGCTGGTTAACCAAAGGCAGGAAATCCAGCTGGACTCCTGGAAGAGGCCCTGGGACAGCCTTTTGCCATCACCTTTTCTTCATAGGAATGTTTAACATTCAACATAATTGTTTTTGCTCTGATCTGTATAATGGGATCTTTTTTTAAAAAAAGTGGCATGGAGCACAAGTAGGCCCGTGGGAGCAAGCGCCATGAGACACTGAAGCATAGGAATTAAAGCACTTTCTTAAATCCTTAACTTAGGTCTAGCGCCTTTTAAAAAATATTTGCATGCTGCTTGAATCTTCTAAAACACATACCTCTGCCAGAGCACCTGGGGCTGCACCGGTGCCTTATACAGATCAGAGCAGGCAGTGTTCAGTCAGTTTGAGATGTGTGAGTCTGCCCTCACTGAACATGCAGCACTGCAGTTTCAGTGAGTGTACCTGGACCTGTCCTCTTTCCTGTCTGTGCTGGGTAACATGCACCAGTCTTTAAACAGTTTAGTGGAATTCCTGGGGGTCTGTTCCTGCTATGTTCAAACACAGACTGGGAAAGAGAACCTGCAAAAGCCATAATTAGCTACAGAGATGGAATTGAAATGAGAACATTGGTGCTGCTGCTGCACTGTGCAGTGGGGGGTTGACTCTCTGGGGTCCAAGTGCTTACTGCCTTCTCCAACCCCTTTCTTTTTGAAGAGATGACCCAGAATCCTTCTATGGGCACAGCTGTTGATGCCAACTCTCAGCTCCTTGGAGATAACACCCACCTCCGCCTTCTCTTAGGTGATCTGTAGAAAAAGAACCTGTCCATAGTTCTGTCCATAGTTTTACAGCTTATATTTATTTGTATCATCTCTTTTGTCTAGGAATGTAAAGTGATCCTAAAATACAATGTGTAATAAAGTCAATAAGATTTATTGCATCTATCAAAAGGTGTGTTTTTCACTGTTAATTTGGGGCAGGGCTCAGTGACTTCATGTTTTACAAAGCCTTGTGTTATTTTTCTTTCATAAGAAAAGGTCTGTGCACAAAGTAAGTGGAAAAATGTAAATATGAATAGAACTGCAACGAGTATTGTAATGTGTGTGCGTGTGTGTGTGTATAAATATATATAAATATGAGTAGAATGTGCTGATGCGATGCTGCATGTGGCACCTTGGGAACCAGAAGTGCTGGTGAAACCCCGCCAGAATCCCAGTCCAGGTGAGCCCCTGGCCTCGGTACTTCTTTGCTTGAGACGGCAGCGGGTGGTGCTGATTTAAACCAGTCTTTTATCAGCGCCTTGGGGAAGACAACGGGGCACAAACATGAAGTATGTTCAGGGAAGGGAAACGAAGGTGGGGAAGAGTCTGTAGCATATTGAGGAGTGGCTGAAGGAGCCGGGAGTGTTTACCTTTGAGAGAGGGAGGCGCCAGGGTGACTTTACCGCTCTCTACACCTCTGTGAAGGGAGGTTGTAGCCAGATGGGGACCGAGCTCTTCTGCCAACCAGCGACAAGAGGACACAGTGTTATACTGTGCCAGGGGAGATTTAGTCTGGACATCAGGAAGAATTTCTTAACAGAAAGGGTCATTAGGTATTGGAATGCGCTGCCCGGGGAGGTGATGGAGTCACCGTCCCTGGAGGTGCTTAAGGGAAGACTGGACGTGGCCCTCAGTGCCCTGGTCTGGTGGACATGGCGGTGTTGGATCAGAGGTTGGACTCGCTGATCTCAGAGATCTTTTCCAGCCTAATTGATTCTGTGATAACCGGGACGCTGGAACACCAATAGCCGCAGCCCTCAGCTCCAGCTCAGTCCCGCGGCCGCCCCCGGCCCGGGCGGTGCCGCTTCCCCACCGCGGCCATGCGGCAGCAGCGGCCTCTCCCGCCATGCCGGCGCAACAGCCGCTGGGACTTGTAGTCCGCGGGCCAGAAAGGGGCTGCGCTGAGGCCACGCAAGAGGACTACAACTCCCGGCTGTCCTTGCGGTTTGTTTTCCTTCAAACCAGCCCCAGGCCCGCCCCTCCGGTCCCTCCCCTCCGGTGCCTCCGTGTCCCGCCGCGGCCACCGTCGCCGGGCCCCGCCGCCCCGCCCCGCTCCCGGCCCTTTGACCCCGTTGTTATGCCGGGCCCGAGCCGCCGCCGCCGCCGC
>VZTT01019768.1:4164-17535 GCA_013400855.1 Buphagus erythrorhynchus | reverse complement strand
TCTGTGTTCATAGATATATTGGTACACAATAGCAGTGAGATAATGTTGCTTGGTTCCTAATCTTGGAAGTTTATAGTGTGCCAGATTTTTGTTCCTTTAACTGCTTCACGATTCTCAGCCATATTTTTTTCCTCAGTGGTATATGTAACTATTAAACAGATTAAGGATATAGAATTTATTGTTCTAGTAATGGCACTCCTTCATGTTTTAGAAAGCATTGCAAAGATAGGGCAAAAGGAGGTGTACAGAAACAATGGAGATCCTGCTTTTAGCATCCTCCTATGTAAAAAGGGCAGAAGAAGTAAATCACTACCAAGTATTGAAGAAAATCTTTTAAATGTGTAGCTACAGGGAGTGTTAAACACTTATTATAATTGCTTCAGTTAAAGATAGGTGATGAATTATTACTTTTGTATATTGTTCAGGATGCTTTTTCCCACCTTTTAGGCATGTAGTTTAGAAAACATCTGTTTTTATTCTCTTGCCCTGTTGCACAAGCTTATCTTTAATAGAGCATCCAGTTGCTGGAAGAGTTATTACTTTTCCTCATACCAGAGATTAGTAATGTAGTCTGAGAGATCAGAGGGATCAGATGAGCACATTAAATAAAAATCTTGTTCTCATTCTGATATCCTGCTAAGTAGAAAATAGATGAGTGAAAGAAAGCATCAGGGAAATTAAAAAACACTTAAAAGCACATTTCTCTTAACTAGGAGAGTTTCCTCAGATTCCTTGGAGATATTGGCTGCTCTCTCTGGCTCTGATTCAGAAAAGCATTCCTGCTCAAATGCTTAAAGACACACTTATCTCCTCTTGAATCTAATGGTGCTGGAGTCTGGGGAGGTCTTTGTCTGCACTTGCCATGGAGGGTACAGCACAGGACTATACGAAAATATTCTGCCTGCTAGGTCTCTGCACGTTTGGTTCAACATGGGAAAAAAGCTTTGTGCAAGTAGACCCACAGAGCTCTTATTGCCCACACCACTTACCTTTCACTGTGACATGCCTTAGGTGTGTTACTAATGTGCATTTTCAAGTGAAGATTCAAAGCTGGAATGATTCAGCTTTGATCCGAATGATGAAAAGATTTATCTAAAGGATGACCTTTGTTTGGAATATTATTTCCTTAATCAAGCAGCCTGCTGATTTTTGGTGCAAATTAAATAAATTCCAGAGGAGGTAATATGACAGTGATTTCCCTTCCACTCTGTTTGTACTTTGTAAACCTCCTCAGCCACATCCAGGTTCACACCAGGTTCAAGTGTCATCAGTGTAGTTTGCCTGTGGTCAGCAGGAGGACATTGCTCATCATTTGTCCCTCCCAGAGTAATGCTCTCACCACAGTTTTAAATCAACATTCACTGCAGTCCACTTCATAAGGAAGACAGTCACACAAACTGTGCTGAGCAGATCATCGATTTCTTTGGTGTGTCTGTTGAGCTAAAATGTCAACAGGAAAGTCTGCAAGTTTCTTTTACTGTTTCTGCTACACTCCTGATACTAGAGGATACTTGTAGATCTAAACAAACAGGTTTGGGCAGAACAGGCTATAACATCTTGTTTTGAATAGCTGTCAGTATTTGCTGAAGGAATAGATGGGATTCATAAAACTGCTCCTGTGGGTTTTACACTCCCAAGCCACATCTCAAAAAGCTTCAGCCTGTCTCTACAGACATCTAAGCATTTGTTTTAAATTTCTAGATTTCCTTTAAAAGTGACACACACTATAATACAATTCTCTAGAAAAGAAAAATATTTCCAAAATGAAAGCAGTAAGTCTTTAAATTTTAATTTGTTTCTGTGCTTCTACTTTATCACTTTGTTCAAACCTCCTGCTTAATAATGTAAACCCTTCAGTCTCATCTGTGTGAATTGAGTAAATAGAATGTTTATTTCATATCCTCTAGGAGGCCATTTTGGCATAATGGAGAATTTCACACAGCCTGCTTTCCACTTTTCTTAATTTAGCTGAACTTGCTGACTATATACCAGCTGTTGACAGGATTTAAGTGGGAAATCTTTAATTGCCTGCTTGAAACTCACAGCATAGTGTTAGAATCAAACACAAGGTAAAAACTTCTAAAATCCTATGTTAAAAATAAGAGTGTTCTAGATGCTTCTAAAAATAATAGCCAAATTTTTGTTCAGCTTGTATTTCTCAGCAAGTCTTACACCAACTCTCATACTTTAGATAAATGTGTTGTTCTGTTCATTGATTAACAGAATCCCATACAAACCTCAATTGCTATTGCCAGTTTCAAGGAAAAGCAATACAACACTTGAGTAAATAAGATAGCATTTCATTTTCTGTATGGAGGGAGAAGAATAAAAAAAATATTTGCAAGATAAAACAGATATCAGTTTCTCAAAAAACACCAGCAAAGAAGCAGTAAAAATTCTTATGAAAATAAAAGCTAAAGCAGTAAAATCCAGCAACTACAATGACTTTTTTTTTTTTTTTTTTAAGAAGTCAGCAATTCCATCCCTGTTGTTCCAGTGTGGGGAGTAAGACCAACACTGGAACAGAAGTTGGAATAGTTGCAGGAATAGTTTTGCATTTTCTTTACCTCCACTGCTAGAAGGTATTAGTAGGAAAACTTGTCTGTCAAATGATTACCAAGGATAAATAGCAAAATTATTCTAAACTCATAAACCCTGAAATTGAAAAATTGCTAAAAGGGAAAGTAGCAAAGAGAATTCGCTTTGTCGTTTTATACAATATAATGCCCCTAAAATTTCTAAGAACAATATTTTCAGGTGATCTATTATCTCCATCATGATACTCCTGTTGTCATCAAGATAATTCTGAAATAGACCAAGCACAGAGTCACCTGGTAAAGGACTTGAATGGCACAGGTTCTTCTTCTCCCAAATAGTGTTTAGCAGGCATGAACTGCCTGCTCAAAACTGTACAATAAACTGTGCTCAAGAACTGTGAGAGCAGACATCATTATTAACCAGAGAGCAAACAGTGGAGGGAATGGGTGCTCTGTGCTAGTCTGATGTGTTTAGAAATTAGAATTATTTTAAGCAAGATAGAAAGGTCTATCCAGTGAGATGTTCTGCAACTGGTGGGAAAAAAGAAGAAATAATATTAATTTACTACATGATTGAAGGTATAATTTTTATATAGAATTTGTTTAAATTTTTATTTGTAGAATACTGAAGTACAGCTACTGCAAGGTTTTCTCTCTCCTATTAAAAAAAAAGTTAAAAAGTTTTTAAAAAAGAAAAAAACAATAAAAAGAAAAAAAATTAAAACAAAGGTATTTCCATGGGGAATACAATTGTATAGGAGGAATTGATAAAAGCTGCTCTCTGGGATGTTACTCTTAATTTCTAAGTTTTCAGTAAGTCTTAAAACAGCATAGAATTTCCAAAGGAGAATAAAAAGTTATTATTGCATCAAACTCTGTGACATTAACAGGCCAGCCAGGATAATTACAGCCTCCAAGATAATAAAAAGAGTAATGGAGCCTTAGACAGCAAATAAGAATGATGTCATTCTACGAATCACTGCAGTATTGTACAGAAAAGATAATGCAAAACAAGTATCATTTCTTCTGCTATAATGGAGGCTTTGATCGATAACAAAGTGGTGACACTGAACATCTGATACAGTAGTCTGCAACATCTACTTATGTTTACTGTTTTCTAGTTCATTAGTGTAGGTAGATTAACAATTGTATTTTAATTGATCTTAAAATTTGACTATGACTCAGTGAGGAGTCACAATTTCATTTTGTATTTTAACCCTGTGTTATATTAATATCCTATAGCAGAAGAAAAAGATGTTGCTACTATTGCTACTGACAAAAGTGGCTGATGACATCAAGATTGAGGCATGGGGAAGAAGAAGATGGATGGTGATGGGTGTTGTAGGCTGGTATATAACTGATTGAAAAATAAAAGTTACTGAAGCTACTAAGGAAAATGTCTTCTGGTGAAAGCAAGAGAAAAAAAATAAGGAGAAGAGAGGAAAAAAAAAAAAACAGTGGGTTTAACTTTGAGCAGTACCTACCAAGCTAGAAAGACGACAAATAATTTTATATTACAAATAATTTCAGATATCTTTGGTATTTGCTTGAGCTTTTAAGGTTTCAGTGTTGCAATGTGCTTTAAAGAGTTCTCCCTTAATTAACAGATGTCTGCCAGTCAGTGGGTGTTTTTCCCAGGCAAGACAAGATTACTTATCACTTCTCAGGGAGTACCCAAGGGAAAAATGTGAAACTTAACTTCTATTATATTCTTAAAACATTGATCATTATTGATCACATAAAAATGTAAAAGGATAACTTATGTCAAACACACTTTCCACTGAAATAATTCTTGTATAATGAAGAGTTCAAGCATGGATTTACTTTAACCAATGGATGTCACTGTTGTTCCATTGCATGTCAGATCCAGTGAATTTCTACCAGTACTGAAAAAGGCCATCTGTGCTGAAATAAAACAGAGGTGAACAGAAGCTGCAGGTGGGATATTCTGCTGGTGGGGATGAGGATATAGTTTAAGATATAGCTTAGAAGAATCTACCTCATCAACCATAAAACTTACACCATTTCTTCAGGAAAGAGAAAGATTTTGTACTAATATCCAAGCATTGACTGCATGCAAAAGTTGTCAGACAGATGTCAGAGAACAGGATTGGCAGTGGAGGAAAGAAGTCCTTGCATTATATCCCAGGACAGTGTGTATTTTCTCAGAAGTAAGAGAATGTTGACAGTTTTACACTGACATGCTCACAGGAAAGAAAATCACAATAACCCAGTTGTTGATGAATTCAGCCCTACCAAACAAAAATAATAGGGTAATGAGGATAATGATGTTAGTAACTGATTGTAGAATAGAGAGGATCAGGTGCCATCAGATCAAGCAATCAATCCAAAGACAAGACTCAGAAGGAAATTGGCTTCTTTTATTCTGCTGTTATGAGGAGCATAAGATTTTTTTTATGTTAAAACCTACTAGGTAGAGAAATTTGAAAACAAACTAAAAATTTAGGAGGAGGAAGGGGAAAATATGGACTTATAGGAGCTGAGAGGAGGAAAAATCAGAGTAAAGAGAAGTCACTCAGTCTACCTCTTACTGTCTGATATCCTCACCAATAAATTGCAATGGGCTAGAACTCCATCTCGGGTATAAGAGCATGAGTACATGCAGTCCCTGTCCATGCACACTGCACCAGAAAACCTCAGTATCCTTGACTGTACTGCCTGCCAGCACAAGAAGAAAACTTTTCCCATTCCCCAAAGTGCTGGGACAATGCTGGTTAGCATAGCCAAAATTGTCAAGAGCTCTGTAAACAATTACAGAAGATACGTGTCAGGGCCTGACTCTTTAACCCTGGCCAGGAGTAGGTTCTTGGGATAAAGGGATACATTAAGGCAAATGAGGTCAGCAGCCTATTAAAAGAGTCATGCCAGGCTTGGCCCAGGATATACTTCGGTCATGTCCAAAGCAAAAATTGAACTTGAACTTGTACAAACTGCTGTGAACATACTTGGCCACTCTGCCCTTGAAATGCACAGGAAAACTGCTGGAAATTAGGCACCTGGTTAGTGCTGGAAAAATCTGCTGAAAAAACATTCTGGAGGACCCCTGAAAGGAACTAGTTTAAGGACTGCACAACACAGTGCTTTTGCAAAGGTGTCCAAAGAGTATGCTGTTGTTTCCTAGATCCTGGTTGGACTCTGAATGGTATTCCACAGAGTGCCATCCCATATAGAGATACTGGAGCAACTGCTGCGCTTTTTCTCAGACAGGTGTGGGAGAACTTCCTTGGGCCATCCCTCTCCTTCCCCTCACTGATGACAGGCTCTTTGCAATACCCCACACATTAGTTCTCCTTCAGCACAGTGATATCCATGGAGACTTTCAGTGTGCAGTGCTGGCCAGGGCAGTGGAATCCATGCCCCCCTGAATTCAGGTTTCAGTGATGCACCGTGTGCCTACAGCACTGGCCAGCAGGGCCTTACCTGCCCTGTGGTCCCAGGAGCTATGGGCTGGGCAGTGGTAGCAGTCTCCTGGCCGTGTACATCTAGCACAGAGGAAAAACAGAGAGGCTGTGATGCTGTTCTGCAGTGTTCACTGTGCCACAGAGAAAACCTGCAGAAGGTCTTTTTTTAGTCTCATGCTTATGAGAGAACAGGATCTTTCTGCTGGGTATGACCCCTCCTTTCTGGCTTCTTTCTGGTTGCTCTCCTGGGCTGTATGATAGAGACAGTATTGTTCCTGTCAGATAGTGCTGCAGATCTGCTCATCACTGAGTTCTTGGTAGTATTTGCTCTTTCCAGGCACCAGTCTCTCAGGTCCAGATTTGACAAAGGTTATTGAAGATTAGTGTTTTGCTACTGTGCTCTGGGACATATAGACTATCCTCAAGGAGAGATTTGTGTGTGCATACACACATATAAGGTTCAAGAAAATAGAAATTTTAGAAATTAAATGATGCTTGATTTCTAGAAACAGCCCCCTTTGCTGTGCTGAATGGGAGACTGCAAGGAAGGGGAAGAGTCACAAGGTTTTTCTTGCTCACTCATGCTGAAAGTGTGGGTTTTATTCCCTACCTGAGCACCTGAATTAGCACAGCACCCTTTTGTTCTGTCCTGTGGGAGGAAGCCAGCACTAAATCTGAGTGAGGGAAGCAACCAAATTACCACTGTGTCTTACAGAGGCCCCATTTTCCCCAGAAACCCATCGCCAAGTGCTGTTTTGACCAGACCTGCTGAGCTGAGGTAAGGTCTAAATGGCTGAGCTGTGGCTTGAAGTGGTTATGTGCTATGCTGAGAAGTCATAAACAGCTCTTATGTAAATGGTTTATGAGGGAGTGGGGAACCTTTAGCCATGTTAGAAGCAGATCTGAGCTGATAACTTCATACCACACTGTTCTCACAGATTATTTTGTTTCATAGAACAACAACAAAACAAGCCTTTCCCTCCCTTCCCCCAGCTGAGTGCAGGGGTGGTAGGTCCTGTTGGCCTCCAGGGACAAGGGAGATATGGGAGGTATTCACACACAGCTGAAGGCTTGGATTCAACAGGCTGAACAGGGAGGTCTGGTCAAAGACCTGGTGTCACAAGGCAAATCAATGCAATCCCTGGTCTAGTGTCTGCTTTTGATGTAGATACAATGTTGGTTAAAACTGTCTCATCGTATTCAAGAGACTTAAATCAGTTACTAGTAGTTTCTAACACTTTTACTAGATTCTAACTGATAGCAAAAGCAGAAAGATGTCTTATAGAAAAAACAAAACAAATAATGCAATTACTTTCTCGTTTACCTTGTGCTGTGTGCAGTTTTATAAGGGAAAATCATTCTGCTCTTGCCCAACATATTGGGCAGGTTAAAAGATCAAGATAGAATTGAAGGCTGTTACAGCACAGAAATGTGAAACTCCCAGTCTTCCCAGGAATTATTTTAAAAATCTTTACTTTTGCTTTTCACACCTAATTTCTAACATGCCTCACTTGCATGAATTACATTCCTTTGCTTATAATACAAGACTGAGTTTTCATGGTGACATAGCTGTGGGAACTAAAATAGCTTCTTAAAAGTTAATTTTAGAAAACTTGAATTGTTTATTTGTGGAAAGTCCTTTGGCAAACTGTTCAGGGAGGTAAGGAACTCAATGACTTCCCATGCAGGACTCACAACTTGCGAAGTATTAAGGTAGGCTATTTTTTTTCTTGTAAGTTTGAAATTAACCTGCTGTGGTTCTGCACCTTTCCTTTTTTTCTGTAGTCTCAAAATGTTAGGATTTTGTTCTGAGAGATGGTATGATGACAACATTCAATTTTTTTTTCTTGGTACAGTGGTAGGAATTAATCAAAAACTCATCAAATGCAGTAGGTATTCCAGACTTCCTCCCTCCCCTCCTTCATCTTTTTGCTCAAAAGCACACATACACTTCAAAACTGGTCTAGGAGGAAGAATGCTGTAAGAACTTGAATAGCAAAATGTTCCTGTTCAAAATACTATCCCAATTAAAGACTGTAAATGCTTCTGCTGAACACTGGCACATTGAGCAAACTGAAAACTCTAGGATTAGACATCCTCTTGATGGATAAAGTTAAGCATGAGTCTCAGATAAGTGCTTCTAGCAGAGAAAATTTTGTATAACTAATTGAGCCTCTGAGTTATTTCAACAATGATTATTTTCAATATGATATGCTTATAGCCTCCTTGTTTTGTATGTATCAATATTTTACTTCTCTGTATTCAGTTCCTAGGGTCTCCTTATTTTTCTTTTTTAACATGGTTTTCTTTGTCTTCTGCCAAATAATTTTTATTTTCGCTTCTTTTTCCTCCGTTCAGGTTCCACCAGAATTGCAGATGACAGCTAGTGTTGTTTATTGAACAGAAAGATTAGGATCTAAACTGATCACTTATTCTTATAAATGATGTCTCCAGACCAGCCAAGTTAGAACTTTAGCTGATGTTGGCAACTTGACCTGGGAAAGGAATCCAGATGATCCTGCACTGCCTGCACACACAGGTATCCTAAAAAATTCCTCCAAAACTCCCAAGTATATCAGCTTTTGATGTTTGTTGTTTGACTACAGCAACCAAATACATCTGTAGCCTCAATTTGTTTGACTCAGATTAATTTAGTCAAAAATGTCTGACCTACAAAATGCTGTTTGCTATGGGTAAAAATGGCATTCTAAAAACTAAAAAGCTCTGAAGCATTGCAAATTCTGAGACATGCTTTACTGATGTGAATATGTTCCATTGCAAAAGCTTGAAAACCTGCTAATAAGCTATTGAAAATTTGGGCAGAAGACCTTATTCCAAGTGTCTGGAACAATTTTTTCTTAAAAATACTGTTTCTAGATGAGCATATTCAGCATGTCAGACGTAGTCCAGACATGGAAATGCATCTGTCTTCAAGTCAAACCATAAATCATGATGTCTTAAGGCCCAGACCCAAAAGCCTAGAAGATATCTTGGCAAGTTATTTTGAGTTCCCAGATACTGGCAGCAGTAGTTTTATCCAGGGCTTTAGCTGCCTCCCCACAGCAATATCCATTGCAATGTGCAGAAGATGCACTGGGGCTTAGAGCTGCGTGCTCATGGCATAGTACTCCTTTCACACTGAGAGCTTAACATCTAGCCCCCATTTGAAGATCAAGACATCCAATATATTTATGTTGTGCCAATTGCTGTAGAAACTGAGAAGGTAATGAATGCATATTGCTAGTGCAACTTACCAATGTTTTTTTCGAGTACATAGTGACTTTTCAGCCCCCCACTCACTTCTGTCCGTATTTTGTTAGTGTAGCTCATTCTTTTTCCATGTCTTTCATCATGTCACAGTGTCTGCCAAACTGACTGTCAGTTGCCTCTTAGTGGGAGATTTTCTGTTGACCAGGCCAAATGCAGAGATGATCCTCTCTCAGGAGACCAGAGACTGCCTCTGACAGCTTTACAGCTCATGGTAAGCAGAGCTGCCATTGGCAGCTTCTTGTCCCAAGCAGAGAGCTGGAGAGGACACACAAAAAGGGCTTGGTTCAGCTCTCACACTTTCTGCTATCTAAGGAGCCCACAGGGTGAACTTTTCTCTGTTAACCCTCAGCACATGAAAAGGGCTTAACTCTTTAGGATCCATTTGTTGAGTACGTAGCCACCTCAATGAGCTAGTGACAAAATGCTGAACGAGCTTGGTGCTTAGCTCCAGGGAAACCTGTGTCTCGGGTGTGCAGGAAATACCTTAACCACTTCACAGATAGCAACCCCTTTCCTCCAAAAGACAAGGAGCTGGAATGTCTCCCTGGAGGTGGAAGCTGCCCTCTGTCTGTGTTTCTTACTGAGAAGCTCTGAGCACTGGGCTGCTGGATATTCTGGCATTTTCTTAGATGTTCTCACTGAAGCACTATCCTTTCTTTGCAGAGAACAGTTCCCATTATCCTGGGTGACTGAGTCCATAAGTCTACAGCCAAATACTTAGTGAAATGGCTGGAAGAGTTATTTAGATTGAAATCTCCTGAGACCTCTCTGAGTTCTCTAAGCACAGCACTGGTAGCAAACCTTTGGGAGGAGGGGGGAGATATGTCAATTTTTATGCAATGCAAGTAAAGCACAACATCTTTTTTTCACTAAGAAGAAAACCCCCAAATGAACTATAAGAAGCTGCAGATATACCTGGTAAATCTTACTAGTGGCTTCTTAGAGCTTTTCATAGCTCCTCATTTAGGATTACCATAGAGAAGTAATAACATTTTTCAAATCAATTGCAAACTATTGATACTACAAGTACTAATAGGAGTAGTTCATAGTAGTTCAGTAGAAACACTGAATTACCAAATTCTAAAAGCCTGTGCAGCAATATGCACAGCGCATGACTTGAAATTTATATCCAGGTATTTGAGTTATCTTGTCTGTTGTCAGTTTTGCAGTTTAAGAGTGGAGGTGAGCATGGTATGGAGAGAGCCTCTTCCCTGCAGGTAGCTGGGATTAGCTAGGGTTAGATTAAGAGCACCTCTGCAAGCTACTGCTGACTTCAGCTGAGGCTTCAAGTCCTCAGGGGATGCTGGAGCCCCACTCTGCCACTGTCAGATAATTATCTCTGGAGCCAGATTTTATGTCAAGGGGCATGTGCTGCCAAGATGAATGTCTGTTTTCTTCATTAGTTTGGACTAGATTCCATAGAATGAACTGGTGCACAGCTGACATTTTCTCAGTGATCTACATGAAGTTAAAGCCTTGATAAAAGCTTCCTTGTGCTATTCCTTGCTGCCCTTGCCCTTCCTGTATTCTAATCCATATGTCAATTATTTTCCTTAGTTCCTCTCTGTTTGCTTACTTGAAACTTTTATTAGATATTTTCTGCCAAAATGAATTGAAAAACCAGCAGCATATGCAAAAGATTTTTCCTCTGTTTCTTTGAAGGGAGCCTTTCTCTCAAGTCCCTCTTGTTTTGATCACACTGTAGTCAAAAGTACTGTCAGTCCCTGGTCAGAATTTTAAAAGAAATTAAATGAGGGAATTTAGGAGCATTTTACAACTGTTTTCCCACTTAATTAATAAGCTTTTCTTACACATTTGATGAGTAAAATGTTCAAAGAACTAATATTTATTTTGCCTTCTTAACTTTCTCAAACAGAGAAATTTATTTTCAAAGAGAATATTTAATTTGCTTCAAATTCACCATGAATTATCTGTATCCTCTAAAGTGTCAAGAAATAGAATCATCTTCTGGAGCTTTCCTTTCATGAACACTTTCATATCCATGAACTAAAGCAATTTTGGGGTTTTATTTACTTACCATTACTGTCCTCCCGCTCCCCCCCAGCCACCCCAAGTCAGGGTTGGGTATGGAATCCTTAAATTGATGACAAGTGTAATCATTTTTAGCATGGAACACTTATGTTCTATACTTTCACACCAGAGCATGGAGAGGTGGAAAGTTTGTAACTTCTTTTACTTCCCTCAAGTTTTGTGGATATTGCTCACTGCTCAATTATATTTTCATTTGAGAGAGAGAATGGGTGCAACTGTAGAGAGTGGGGATCATAGATTACCTAGCATCAGGTCTTTTTTTCACTTTCTATTTCTTCAAAAATCTTGTTTAAGGCAAAATATTTAGTGCATGTCCCTATGTTAAGGTCTTAGCCTGAAAAAGACAAGAGGTGAGGTGCTCTACTTTCAAGGTGCACAAGTTCAAAGTCCCTGATATGCATAAGAGATATGAACCTAGGTCTCCAAAGCATGTGGATCACTTAACCACCATGGCATTTTATGCACAAGGAAAGGATTCCTCCTTAACCTGTTGGTTTATGCTGTGTTACATCAAACAAGTTTGCCCGACCAACTCTACCAGTGCCAAATAAGAAGATTAATTCTCTTTTTCTCTAACTGTATCAAAGTTTCTGGCTAAGCTAGAGACCTATCTGTTTTTTTTATACTTCATCATGTGTGCAGCAGACGGCAGCAGAAAGTGGGGGAATGTGGCTCACCAATGTTCCTTTCCAGCTGTGAAGGCTAATTACATATTTGACTGTGTTAGTAAGAGTGTAGCCAGCACGTTGTGAGGTGATTATTCCCATTCATCCAACAGTCTCAAGGCCACATATGGAGTATTAAGCAAAGCTCTAGGCCATGAGTACAAGAAAATTTACTGACAATCTGGAGAAAGTCTAGTAGATAGTTACCAGGGTTTGGAGCATGAGGGACAGGGAGAAGCTCAGAGAGTAAGGTTTGCTTAGCCTGGAAGAAAGAGGGCTTGGTTAGAGCTGGAGTGATCTCTGTTCAACTGCCTGACTGAGTACATAAAAAATATGGAGCCAAGACCTCAATATGCACATCTATTGGCCAAGAAAAAATAGTCATAAATTGAAACAGGGACATCCCATATGGATATATAGGAAAGATTCTTCCCTCGCAGATGCCTACCAGGTTCCCACAAGGGCTATGAGAAGTTCACTTTTGGAGACTTTTGAAATGCAACAGGACTTAAAGCAACTTCATCTGCCTTTGAAGCTGAACCTACTCTGATATGGGGGTTTAATGAGATGACCCCAAACCTCCATTTTTGCCTAAATTTTTCCAGGACTTCTACCAAGGTAAGTTGTGTCTGTAAAGTTAGGTGGTTTTTGAGACTGCCATTGCTTAATAAATGCAACAGGCATTCAGACAGGTGTTTGAGCATCAAAGTCCAGCTATACATCTAGTCTCCCCAGACTAGGGTTTCTTGACTATTTGACATTTATAAATGAAGGCCTGTTTTGAACTTTACTGCTTGCTTTCCAGTATCATCAGGTCTGCTTTTGATTAAGAGGCTGTGAGGTCCTGGCAACAGCACCCAACCATCTACAGGCACAAAAAACTGGATTTACTGCTTAAACCTGGGTTACTCCACGCAGCATCTCCACTCTTCCTGCAGTTTGGATGCAGAGCCTGTCCTGATTGATGCACGTGGGTGGTGGATGCTGCACGTGTGTTGAGCCATGCTATGCTCTGAATGCACCTGGCTGTCCAAGAGTGTCACACATATGCAGCAGCACTGGCCAGCCATGGAACAGTGATTCCTGAATATGGGCCTCTGGTATTCCAAAGAGAGCCAGCTGCAGACTAAATACCTTGCAGTTAATGTAATTCTGAAGCAGTGCCTGAATGAGGATTAGTTAACATCTCTTGTGTGCAGCAGGCTCAGTATTCCTGGCATTTACCTTCCCTGTGGGCACTTTCAAGCACTTTGAACTCCAGAAATAGGATATACCTTTGTAAATGCTGCTCTGTCCCAGTTAAATGTCTAATGGAGTAAATACAGTGGTCAGAAAAGACCATTAGGCCAAATAACCTTGCATAACAGAAGTGTATACTTCCATCCATTCATTCTCTTACACCCAAAGCTGTGAAATTTAGGTGTG
>VZTT01019762.1:0-13981 GCA_013400855.1 Buphagus erythrorhynchus | reverse complement strand
TGCAGGGATGTGCAGAGCTGGGTTTGCTTTGCTGTGTGCCCCTCAATCTGGCACTGCAGGAATGCTGGGCAGTTCATGAAGATATGAGCCAGACCAGGAGGAAATGGGGATTATTGTAAGGACAGGAGTAAGGTGTGAAATGCTGCACCCTGTACGGCTGCCCACCCATCCACGGAAGAGCTCTACCCTGGCATCACAGCTTGCTTGCAAGGTCAGATTACAGCCTTGGGTTCAAGCCCTCTCTCCAAAACTTTCTCACCCACATCCCTTCCTAAGTCAGCTCCACCCTTACCACCCCTGGGCTGCCTTTAAAAGGAGGCAGAGAAGAAAGCTGAGCCTTCTGGAGACAGGGAGGCTGTGCAAGGTGAGATGATGTGAGACGTGTGGAACAGCTGGTGCCTGGTGCTGCAGCAAGTACGTGTGCTGTCCACTGGGCTGCATGGGTGGCCCCTCTAGACATGAGTTTGTTCAAGAGCTGGTGAAAAGCAAGAGCTTATCAGGGAGGTGGCTTAGTTGAGGTGTCTCAACAGGTCCAGTTATGTCTGGAGGCACCTCTGTGTATAGGTGAGGGCTGAAGGATGTTGCACCATCCCATATTCCTCACCTAGCATGATCCAGATGCTGCTTTCTCCTGTCTTTGCTGTAAGCCTACCTGGACACTTGAATGCTGGCACTTCTCCCCTGTGGCTTTTTTTGCCTCTTCTCCTTGGTCTTGCATCCTAGCTGTGCCCTTTCTGTTTGGGAATAATCCTGCCAAACCCCAGTACCTACTCCTGCAGAGAACAGCACAGCAGGTGGAAGAGACGTAAGAAGTGCTGCAGGGACTGCCCATACTGTTTCCCCGTGAAAATGGGATATGTATGACAGCCCTGTGCTCTGGTTTGAGGAGTGGCCTCAAGGAGAAGCAGTTCCCATGATTCAAGCTTTGCTTGTTTTATATTAGACAACAGACATTCCCTTCTCTACCAAGGCTGTTGGAAATGGGCAGCTTTGTCCCAGTCCAGCCAAAAGACAGTCTGGGGCTGAACCAGCTCTGGGCACCTGCAGCTCCTTCCAGCACAGCAAGCAGCCTCCTATCTTAAGGAGGGCTTTCCAGCCAGATAAAGCTGTGCAAGCAGCCTCTGTCCTCTGGCTTGGCTGAAGTGCTGGCAGGGCTGTGTGTGGGGCAGCTTTTGTGGACTCTTTAGCTGGTGTTGACAGCAGAGGTTTTATGTTGGGATTGATGCAGGGTAACACCCTCTGGTTCTGCCAGCACCAGTGCCTGCTGGAGCCTGTAAAAGGTTTTGAGACTGCTTTTTTTTTTCTCAGCTGTGTCTGTTGAAAGCTCCGCTTCCTCTGGCTTGAAAAGCCCAAGAGCTGCTGATGTGACTCTATCCATGACAATTACTGAGGCTGTGAGTGGGATGTTGAATCTGGATCCACTGGAGGGACTTAAGTACCTTGCCTGTCCCCTTGAGGTGATGATCCCTGTGCAGATTTTTCAGGAGCAACACCAGCCAGGGAGGGCTGGAGGGCCCCCACACTCTCCCTGCATTGCAGGTGACTTTTTGATCTTCACCTGTGGGGGAAAGACTTATCCTTAGTGGTATAGGGACGGTCCTGGTTGTGTCTCTGTTTGTGTGCTCATCTGATGTCCTGGGTTTGCTCCTTATGGTCTGGGCTTTCCCCTCTTCATGGGCATGGAATTTGGGACTGGGGTCCGACTCCACAGAGAGAAGGGGATGAGCTGGAGCAGGCAATAATCCATGTGAGGGCATAACCTGCAGAGAGCACAGGTATCCTTCAGGGAGTGCCTGGGGTGCATTATCTCAAAAGCAAGGAGGTGCTCAGCAGGGACCTGCCTTATCAGAGTGCTGGTTGCTGTCTCTCCTCGCAGCCCTCTCTGCCCTGGGGCTGCTCTCTGTCACTTCTCTGCTCCGTAACAGCTGGAGGCAGGCGGAAATGGGAGCCCCTGTGCCTGGTCCCTGCCAGAGCACACTGCTTCGGAAGTGGGGGGGTATCTGGCTTGCAATTACTGTGCCTTTGGCTTGGCAGGCCTGAAAGTGTGAGTGATGGGGTCTCTGCAGAGCAGCCCCTGAGCCCTGGCGGGTTGGGAAGGGCTCATACCCATCAGCAGCTTTCCCCAGCTGCCTGCACTCTGCCGGGCTGAGAATGTGGGAGGGGAGCAGGGGACAGCAACTTTGGGCTACTTGTAAAAACCCCAAATATTCACCTGGCTGGATGTCACATGCACAGCATAGCTTGAGCCCTCCCCTTTAATAACCTCTCTCTCCCAGCTATGGCTGTGAGGAGAGGTAAAAGCTGTAACTTGCAACTTTGCAGCTACATGTGGACATATCCAGAGAAGGGCTGGGGTGGCTGTTCAGCATCTATCCAGGACACCTGCTGGAGCCAGTCCTTCCCTCACAGAAGAATTCAGGTGGGAAGAATAAAACAGAAAAGTTCTGAGTTTGCATCTTAGCTGGTGTCAGGGGGACCAAGAAGGTCCAGGGAAGCCTGGTCTGGCATGTCCTGCAAGTACAGCTGCAGACAGTGGATTGATGCCTGTAGATAGCAAAGTATCAGCCACCAGGCTGCTGTGCTGCAGGGTGGGTGTGGCAGTTCCCCTTCAAGCATTTTGGAAGTGAGGATGCTGCCTTCCCTGCCCAAGGATGTAGGAATCATAAATGAGTGATGCCAGCTCAACAGGGCTCACTTTAAGCATAGAGAAGATCCAAAAGCACTGAGCCCATCAGGATTGTATTGTCAGGAGTTGTCCAAAGCTCCAGCTCTCTCCCACTGCCAGCTTACCCTGGCCTTGGGGAAGGAAGGGTTAAGCTGCAGGGCTCAGCAAAACAAGTGCTCTCTGAAAAGTCAGCCAAGCTACCCAAATGCCGGCCTCCCCTCTGCCCCCACCCTTATCCATCTCTCTTATCTGCCCTGGGCAAGAGCAGGGCATTTCCCCTGCTCGGCTGATGAGGAGCAGAGCTGGCGGCTGGCGGAAGCTGGCTGAGAGCACAGGGCTCAGGGGAGGCCATGGCCGAGGTGTCCCAGCTGTGGGGTGGCTTGTGGGGCTGCAGGTCAGAGACGTGGAGGGGTGGTGTGGTCCACCATGGGGCTGGATCCACTGACAGATTTCCTATCCCTGGGTATTCCAGCGGCACCTCATTTCTGTAGCACTCACACAGTGAGCCGCTGGGTCTCAGCCTTCCTGGAGAGCCCAGCTCACATCAAGGGGGTTATCAGCTCTGCAAGGGTTAAGTACTCTCTGGGCACTGATATCTGAGGGCACAACAGCCTGGTTCGGGGTGGCTCAGGCAGTCCAGGCAAGCTGGGACACAGCTCTGTCCATGCTGGGGCTGAAGATGGAAGGAGGCAGGGGAGTTTCACCCAGTGGGGGCTGCAGTGGGAGCAAGGTGCCAGGGCATCTCTGGCAGTGTGTGAGCTCTGCCGACACGAGGCAGGCTTGGACGGGCTGTTTAATTAAATGTGAAGAGCTCTCACACTTCACAAGTTGCAGCCCCCACTGCAGCCTGAGCGATTCTGGGAAAGAGTCCTTTTATTAAAAGAGAGAGAGGCTCTGGCTCTGCCAGGCAGCCATCAAATGGCACATTTAATTGTCTCGGCTCGTTTAGCTGTCGCACAGGGAGGGACGTGCTCTGAGCCCTTCAGCCTTTGCTATTACAGCCTCCTCGGCAGGCACATGTGCTGCCTGCATCCTGGGTGCTCCTGTTGCCTTCCAGGAGGGCTGGTGAGGAGTACATGAGATGAGATGAGCCTTCATCCAAGGTCAGCACTGGGGGCTTGCTTGGTGCTCTGACAGTCCAGCCTGCTCAGGGCTGAGCACTGGGGTTCAGAAGGGCTCAGGAAAGTGCCTGGAGAGATGGGAGCCTCCTGGGGCCGTGGGAGCTGCCTGGAACACACAGGGTAACTAAATGACAGCTTTAAAGTATTTTTTCGTTTATTCCCATGGCAGAACACTTCTGGCTCTGAAGAGGACATCCTATCCTGGTTTCAATATGTCAACTTCAGTGTATAAGTCAAGGGACAGGCTGGCAATGGGTTAGGATAGTCGTGTTGCACCTTTCTTCCAGGAACTGAAGTCCTTGGAAATATCATCTGGGCTCTGCACCATGCCAGCAGCAGGGAACTGTTCAGGGTGCACATGGAGGGAGAAATGACCTCTGGGTGCTTTTGTTTTAAATCTGCTGGGTGATATGGAGAGGCTGAATTTGGGTTCAGCTGCTGGTACTGAGCCCATCATCCTGGAGGAGAGGCTGTTTGGCAGAGTGATGGAAGATGCCCCTGGAGGGGGAGTCACAGCCTTTCCCGTGGCTGTGCAGGAGCAGCCATGCCAAAACTCACCATTTGGAGAGGAGAGGGGGAAGAAAGAAAGATCAAGAGGGGGAGGAAGTACATTCTTTTATCAAAGCCTCCTACTTCAAAGCTGTCCAGCTGAAGTGCTCCCCTCTGGTTTAATTTGAAGTGATGTTTCCTTCAGCATCCACAGCTAAATGGTATCAAGCCAGGCTGAAATGGCTGGAAAGCCTGGAAAGGAAAGGCACTGTTTGGGAATGGCTCGAGGCAGACCTTCGCATTAGGGTCAGCCTTGAAGGCCTTTCCATAGAGATGAAAACTGCCAATGCTACCATTTCTCATCCCTCAGCTCCTAGCATGGGATCAAAAACAGGAACAGGGCAGTTTCTCACCCTGGGTGCCTGGGGTGGCTCCATCCCTCTGAAGTGGCTGCAGTGTCTGTGCCCTTGAGCAAGGGGAAGGCAAGATATGGAGACGTGGGTGCTGCTTTTCCCTGAGGAATCAGTGCATCTCCCAGGCTTGTGGTTTCCAGCCTGCAGCCTCCCTGAAGATGCTTTGGCAGCCACTGCACACAGGTGAGAGCTAAACCAGATCACAGGGGCTAGCAGGGGAAGGGGCATGAATCCATCTTCCTGAAGAATACCCTCAAACCCTCTTGGAGTGGAAGAGGAAGGCCACTGCTCCCAGTGCCAAGGAACTTCTGTGTGGGAGCAGTGGAGAAAAACAGCAACAGTGGGGCATGTGCTACACTGTCACAGCATCCCTTAACTACAAAAAAACTTGACTGGGAGGCAAAGCAGCTAGCTTTTCCTGAGAAAGACCAATGTTCTCCTGTCTGCTGCATAGGAACTGATTTTTCCCAGCTGGCTGGAAAGAAGCTACTGTGAAAGCAGCTGTGCCCTGTCCCTGCTGGGGGCCTCAGGGCTGGGTACCCCCTGGGCAGCATGTCTGGTCACTGAGAGGACAGAGGTGATCAAAACAGGCCAGCTGCTCTGTAGAGAGGAAGAGGGACATGTCCTGGGAAACAGAAAGGTCATGGTCATGTCTTTAACCTCCAGAGGCCAAAACAAGGTTTTAATGGCAATGACTGTGCTAGCACTAAAGCCACTGACCAGGAAGGAAAGTGAAGGACAAGTTACCTCTAGCTGCACATGGAAAAGGGATGCTCAGAGATATCTGTCTGCTGGGGCCTGCTCATAACAGCATCTGCAAAGCTTCTTCCACCCAAAAGACTTGAGTGTTGTTCCAGCCAGAGGCTGCTTTAGAGAACAGGACTTCAGAGATTCATGATTGTAGCAGAGCTGGGACTGTGATCCCAGATTTTCTTAAATTAACTCTCAAAGGAGAGATGCTCAAATACATATTTGTGCTTGCAGTGATGGGAACTCTGTGGAGTAGAAGGCAACTGACCATGTGCTTTTTCTTGTGCTTTCCTAGATATTTGGGAAAAGATCTCTCCCAGTCTTGAGTGCAGTTTTGAAGATGTACAAAGAGGTGAGGAGGGAAAAAAATCCTTCCACAAGAGTCGGGTGGAAGAAGCTGCAATTTCTCTTCTCCCAGTCCAGCAACTCCACATCCCCCCACAGCAAATCCATTCCAGCACTGGTATGGTTGCTGCTTTCTCGACTTTCCCTCCTCCTCACCCCCTCCTCTCCCTCCCTGCAGCTCCACTCCACGTGCTCCCAGCTGCTCTAGGATGATACAGGCAGGCGCAGAGTTCACAGGAGCCGTACCTGTGCTTTGTCTTCATCTGTCACCCCTCCTGACAGTCAGATCCATCTTAAACTGGGAGCGAGAGGGGAAGAGAGGGAAGCAATAATTAACCTCTGTGCAGGCCGCTCCCGAAGTGCTGCAGTCTGGTGATGCACAAGGAGACATCCCTGACACTTTTATTGCTACTCCAGTGCCTTTCTGCGTCTGTAGGAGGTGATTTGGCCGGGCTGGGATACCTGAGACTTTCATTATGGTTGAAGAGCTGCTGGCACCCGCAGCCTTTCTTTGCTGGGTGCATTAGTGAGGGCTCCCCACCACTCTTGCTGGCAAAGCTGGAGGACAAAATTCATTTGAGCTGTTTGCAGGCTGAGCAGGGGTTTTCATGGCTCAGTTCTTGGGGCGGGTACAAGGTGTGTGTTGGATTTAGGAGTTGAAGTTTTTTCTCGTTGTTGCTCGTGCAGTAACAGAACTGTGTGTCATTCCAGCCCCAGGGTGAGCTGCCAGGATGTGCCTGACATCTAGGGCAGGACCCCAGGTGTTATGGAGCCTGTGACAGATCACAGGTGTCAACCTTGCCCCACATCTGAAAGTTTCCTTGATGGGGATATGAAGTGGGGAGGGGTGCTGGGGATTTTTGGGCCCCCTTGTGATGCTGTGCTGGACCATAATGCCATCTTGGCAAGGGATGATGCTAAACACCCCCCTGATCCCTGCAGCCTCCTGCCGTGGGTGCTTGTGCCTGTCCTGGCAGCCTTGGGGTCAAGTGGCTTTACAGCCACCTCCCAGCAATGTTGGGACAGCAGTGTCACTGCACAGCTGACAAATGTCAGCCACTCACCTGCCTGATTAGGGCCTGGTAGCAAAGGAGCCCTGCAACTGAAGCAGCATCAGCAGAAGCCCAAGTTCCACGAGGTTCAAAGACAACAGTTGTTCTTGTAAACCAAATGGAGCCCACGGACAAACACAGCCTAACCCTTCCTGGAACTCAGGAAAAACCATCCAAAGGTTAATGTCTGGCTTGGTTCTTCTGCAGGACTGCTGTGCTGTCAATTGGAACAGTGACCATGTTTCATTACATGCTGATTCCTGTTCAGCAGATGTTGCAACCTCATCTTGTACAAGAGTGAGGAAAAATTAGTGCCAAAAGCACTTGGCAGTCAGACCTCAAGTTGTGCTGATCCAAAGTGGCTCATGGTCAGGCTGATGGTGTATTAAACTCCTTGTCCTTCATGGGGATGTGCTGGAGAAGGATGGGACATCACTGACCAGAGCTGGGAGCTGGGTATAGGTTCAGATCCTGGTGTGGGATGTGGTGTTGTGCAGTGTCTTGCCATGTCCTGGACATGGAAGGTCGTGTGTGTGGGGAGGGCACCTGAAAGGACTCCTTGGGATGTGTCTTTGGGATAGCACTGGCTTGTCCTATTTGCCCATGAGATGGGTTGCAGCTGCTGTTTCTCCCCAAAAACACTCCCAAGCTGTTCCAGGACTGTGAGCAGTGGGAACCTGGTATCAGGTCCCACTACTGTTCCCAAGGTCTGCAGAAAGGTGCAGCCATTCAAGGGCTTGAGCCTGCTGGATTGGAGTGTCAATGGGACCAAAACGAAGAGAAAAACTTAAAAATAAGATCCATCCTGTTTTTCACTTGTTTTAGCAGTGAGAGGGGCTGAAATAAGCCTTTCCACTAAGATTAGGGGTGGTTTAGCCAGCTCTTGGGATCTGCAGAGCAAACTGGGATCCTTTGCCATGCTTTTTTGTCATAGGGATTCTTTATGCAAACCCAAGTTAGAGCTGTCAGTGTTTGTAGGCAGGTTGGTATGATGTGTCCTGAGTATTTCTGAGACAGCTGCAGAGGATCCTGGCATCTCTTCTAGCCTTGAATTTTCTAGTTGCAGCCTTAGTCCTGGCAGATTGCCTACTCTGAGCCCTGGCACCCATGTCTTAGAAACTGTCAGCCCCATCAGTGTCCCCAGGCTGTTTTCTAAGGGGTCTATGCAAAGCCATCAAGAAAGACAGAGGTGGCTTCTGCCATTTGGGCCAAATTCCTAGTGAAAGACACTGCTCTAAAGAAAACACAGTATTTGCATGTAGGGAGGTGTTGTTTGTATCGGTTGGAAACGGGGAAACTGAGGCAAGGAGGATGAGACTGACTTTCCCAGCTGAGGGAAGGACCTGGTAGCAAGCCCAGAGACAACTCAGAAGCCTTGTAAATCTTCCCTCTTCCAGATGCAAAAGCATCCATTGGGAACAGGTCAGCACACTGAAGAAAACCAGTCCCAAACTTTCCAGCTCAGCCTTCAGGGGGTGGTTTGCCAGTGGTAGAGGGGAAAAATGCTTCTGAGCACCTGAAATGTCCCAACAGGCTGCAGATGAGACCATGCACAAGTGCTGCCAGCTCCCTGACTTTGGAGAAGTGGGAAGACTCGGCCTTTCCCTGCACAGATGGGGGTTTAATCAGGCACAGTTCAAGCACATGGGTTTTCAGCACTAATCCAATTTCTCTCCATTCATTAGGGTGGTTATTCATCACTCGGGAATCATGAAAGGCTGCGAGTCCATGTGGATGCTGGAGAGCAGCAGCACTGCTTGATGTGAATGTGACCATGAGCTCCTTCCTTGCTGCTGAGCCTGACTGGGATGGGGATGGCAGGTGAGCTGCTGGGGGATCTCAGTCCCTTCACAACAAATTGCAAGCCAGGCTTGCTACACCAAGCTCTGGGGATCAAGAGATCTTAGGCTTGTCCAGCAGTCATGTGGGAAACTGGCTCAAGCACAGGTAATATGTGCAGGCAAAGAGCTGCTGAGCTGAGGGAGGATCTGAAGTGATGGAAACTTGTGGCCCTGCTGTGCTCCAGCAGACCCATCTCCCAGTGCTCAGTGATCCCACTAAACAGAAGGTTTAACAAGTGGTCCCAATCTAAGCTGGAGAAGGGCCATGGTCTGTGAGAGTAGAGTTGTGGGAAGTGTGTGAAGGAATGGCCATCCCTCCAGGCTGGCCAGAGCTCAGGTACAGCACCACCTGGAACAGCCACTGGTGAGGCTGCACAGGGAAGGCATCTGCCTTGGGTGCACTTTTGCTTCTTCCAAGGGTCTGGCAGATGCACCTCTGCCAGTGGTGCCTGCATAGACAAGTCAGGAAGCTGCAAGAACATGCCATGGCTGTGCTCTGGGACCCTGGCACCCAAGAAGAATTTAAGACATGCATTTCTCTCTGTTTATTTCCCCCATATGTGAAGCTTAACACCTTTACTTTCCAGACAAAAAGTAAAGTTTGTGCAAATATCTAAGATGCTCCCTTTCAATTCCCAACTCCTGTTATCAGTGTGAATATTCTGGCCATTAAAGGCAAAAAAACTAAATTATCCTCAACGGTTGGTGTAAATTTTGGTGTGGTGTGAATGAAAGGGGCTGAAAACATGGAGAAATCAAAGGCTGTTGAGTGAATGCAAGTGTGAGTGTTTTCCTGGAGCATTCAATCCCCGGTGAGAGTAGATGGTCCTTGAACAATGGCTCAGAGGGATGAGAATTACTACCCTGCCCCAGGGAGCTAAAGAGTAACTACCAATTAGTGGCTGGAGACATATTTGGTAATTCTGATCATCATGAGGTATCTGGGGCCCTCTGGGTCATTGCCATAGGGCACCTGGGCTGTGAGCAGGTATTTAACCATGCTCTGGGTGAACCAAACCAGCTCTCACATCCTGGTTCTGCAGACACACTTGAGGGTCTCAGTGCAGAGTGCTGGAGGAGCAAGGGGCAAAAGCTGCTTAGCACCCATGGAGCTGATCTGCCATGCCTCTGGCCATGTTCTCTCCACCCTGTGCCCTCTTTAGCTGGGAGCTGGGTATTAATGCATCTGAGATTCTGTGCTCCTCTCAGCCTAGAAGGTGAACCAAGCTTTGGGGACCTGAAATCACCCCCAGGCTGCTTATTGGCATGGGAGCTCCTTGACCTCTTCATTTGGCCCCTTCCTTTCTTCTGTGGGATTTCTCCTCCAAAGCACTGATCCCTCAGTCCCACCACCTGAACCCCTCATTCATTCAGTCTCCAGCTCATGGCATCTTCCAAAACGCCCCTGGCATCTCTGCAGCCCCCTGCCCTCCCTGAGCCCATCTCACCTCCCTGGCATCTCTGCAGCACCCCACTTCCCAAACCCTGGCTGGGCAGCAAGGCACTAACACTGGCACCCCTCTACCTTCCGAAAGGGGCTGGTGGTTGTGTTTGATGGGAGTAATCCATCTCCATCACTGTAATGACCGTTCCCATTAATCGGCCATAAACTAATAAAGTAAGCACTTTCCCCTCCACACCCCCCCCCCCAACTTCATTAAGTCTTTAGTACATTAATATGTCTTACTTAGTGTCTGCTTTGGCCTCTGGTTTTGTGGTTGGGTTTGGGTTTTTTAGTTTGTTTTTGTTGTTGGGGTTTTTTTGTTTTGTTTTGTTGGGGTGCTTTTTTTGGTTTTTAAATTTTTTAATTTTTTTTTTCCTGTGGGTAGCATGGGTTTACTTGCTGACGTTATTCCCTGCAGCCCTGAGGAAGCTTTGACAGCCCAGGTCATCCTTACATCAGCAGGAACATCATGTGTGCTGATGAGCTGAGAAGAAAGGGACGTGGACAGGGATTGGGGCGGGGGAAGGAGGGAGGGAGGGAGGAATAAAAGATCCCGTACACCTCCAAATTAAATTTGTGATGCCTGGCATCAGATGGGCCCGCAGCCAGAGATTAATTCGACTGATCAAGTTATAAAGAGCGCTGAGGCAGGTAATCAATCTTGGAGCTGTCAGGCGAATAGGCAGCAGTATTAACCTGGCAGGACTCACACACACATACACACACACACACTGAAGTCTTTTTAATTCCTTTCACATTGACTATTATTTCCCAGACCTGTTTATTTTGGAAGGGCTGGGGGGTGGGGGGTAGTGGTGCTTTGCTCTCTCCTCCTCCATCCCTGGCAGCAATAGCCCTATTCAAGCAGAGCATCGTTCTCTCCCTCATGTACCCACCACCTCTACGTGCAAAGGGGAAGTCCTTGGACATGAAGTTAGAAGGCTCTAGCATCAGTTTTCCAACTGCATTTTCTGCTGGATACTGAGAAGACTCAGGCTAGATTTCCTTCTCTTTCCAGACTATGGTGGTGGTGTTACTCTTCCCCACCAGCCCTCTGGTTGTGACTGATCTCAGGCTTGTGGTGCTCTGCCCAGGACACCCCTCAGTCACTCAGATTCCCCATGTGTCTCTGGAGGTTCACAGACCCACAGTTCCACTCTGGGTCAGCTCTAAACTGGAGCTCTTTGGAGCTGAGTCTGCAGAGCCCATAGTGGATGAAGGCCAGGAGCTCTCTTTGGAGGTCTTCCTTAGGAGTAGGGTGCAAGCAGATTAGCAGTGGTGGGAGCTGGGCAGCTCTCTGCTTGGTCTGAGGCTTGGGAGAAACATCCCTGCTGGCAGCAGAGGGGAGCTCTATCCATATGGGCTGGAGACCCCTGTGCTGGCCAGGTGCAGGACACAGACCTTATCTGGTCCAGCCTCAGAGGTGGATGGGGCAGGTCAGCACGGGGAGTCTAAAGAGCCTTGGATAAACCTGGTGGCTGGTGGCCCTGCAGACCCTGTCTGANGGCTCAGAGCTGTGCTGTCCCATGTCCAGGCAGGCTGGAATTTTGCAGTGGTCCTACAGTACTTTCCAAGTGCCAAAGCTGTAAGTTGTCAGCATGACACAAGCAGGACATGTGACTCAGAGTGCTGGGAATGCTGTGTCCTTTCTGGGATGTTCAAGTGGGTCCTTTCAGGCTGGAACAAACTGCGTAGGCAGCTGAGGGGTCTGAGAAATGCTCTGTGGTGGGAGCTGGTGTCTTTGCAAGAGGAGTTTCTTTCCATGCAAGGTGCCCCGGTTAAATATTTCAAAATCCTTTCTCTCCCACAGTTTTCCTGTGCATTCCCTTCAGGGCCTGTCAGTCAGGCTGCAATGGCCCTGCTGAGAGCCAGGGCATCCAGCACAGCTGCAGCTTGCAGCCAGCTCCTGCATCTCTGCATCCAACACTCATGTTTGTGCAAGGGCTGTGCCAAGGGCTGAGGGAGGGCACTTGCCTCTGGGGTGCTTGGAGTAGGTCCCCAAAAGGGACAGAGTTTGGGGAAGGATTGCTGGACGATGTGCTCAGAGCCCACATGCATCCTCTGTGCCCCTCCCTCTCTAAAGGGGATGTGGAGTTGGATGCCGTGTGTCCAGGGGTGTCCCCATCCTCCCTCATGTCCCCCATAAAGCAGAACAGGGGTGCTGGTGCTGCTCCTCTCTCTGTGCTGGGAAGGTCTCCTCTTCCTTCTGCTCAGAGAAAGTAGTTGCAGCCATTCCCCCATCTCCCGTCCCAGTGGCCCCATTCCTGCCATCCTGTGGTGCTCTGATTGATGCCATGGCTCCTTCTGCCAGATCCACCAACAAACACCTGTATCCTCTGCTGTCTGTGCCAACCCCACCAGCTCACAGGGCTGCAGGCAAGAGGGCTTCCTTCTGGTGCCAAACCTCTCCTGCTCAGCTCATGCCAGCAGATTTTGGAGCAGTTTGGTGCCAACATCTTCTCCAATTAATCTTCCTCCTCCCTGGCTCCCCTCCTCACTGGACCATGTCTTGGGGAGGATCCATTGATCTTGGAAGTGCCCAACGAAGCACCTGGAGCTCAGACTAGACTATGTTTCCCAGCACCTTCTCCAGATTGCTGGGCAGCAGTGCAGATGTTGTCGTCATATTTGATGGTGTTATTAACACGAGGGGGGGCGATGGGGAAGTAAGCACTAATTGATCTGGTAATAAAGTTAATAGAAGCTCTTATGAGCTTACCCATTAAGAATAATTAAGGAAGGGTGAGTGAGGGGAGAAGGTTGAAGAGAAATTCACCAAGGCTGGGATGGGCTCTCTTGGTGAGGATTTACAGCTCCTCTACCTCACACCCTCTGCCCTTGGCCTCCACCCCTAAACCATCTTCTGTTCCTGCTCCCAAGGTCTCTGGCACGTCTAAGTTCTCCAGCTGGACCTGGGGCAGCTGAAAGCACAAGTCGGGCAAGCCTTGGGAGGTGTGAGGGTGAGACCTTCCCTGTTGGTACCCAGACAACACAGGGGTCCCATGGAAATTTAACAGCAACCACTGGAGAAGGTGGTGGACTTCTTCCAAAGATCTCCCAGCAGAAAAGGTGAGCATCACTTCTTGCCAGGCTTTTCAGGGATGCTAGGACTGCTCTGGATCAGAGGCTGGCTTGGCAGGAGCAGCATCCCTGTGCCAAGCTGCAGACACTGCGGACTCCAAGTTGGGAAGGACCACAGGGCATCCTGGGCTGGAGACAGGATGGCTGAGCTCTGACATAGAGAAAAAACTCAACCTCCTCCAAACCCCTGGTAAACACAATTGTCAAAGTAATCTCGGTGGAGTCAGGGGTTAATACAGATAGGGCTGCTCCTACAAACGGCAGGTGGGATTTCAGTGGCTTGTAACAGGAGGCAGCAGGGACAGATTGGGTTGTGAGTTGGCAGAGGCAGGATCAGCCTGTGGTTGTGGGACAAGGGGCTGCAAGGTACCTAGGGGCAATGGAGAGAAAGTCCCCTGCACCTTTCCTACTCAGGGGACTGCAGGCAGTGTGTCACAGTTCCTGAATTCCTGGAGACACTTTTCCCTGCTTTTTCCACCCTGTGGAGCTCGTTGTGTGTGCTCAGCTTGATTGATGCTGCCAGCTACCAGCGCTGAGCTGGATTCCAGGGAGCTGGGTGGCATATGCCAAATAAATAAGGAGTTCAGAGGATGAGTGTGATGTTGCACCTCTGTCTACAGCAAACAGACAGGCACCCCAGGTTTGCTTTGCCTGTGAGCTGCCCTGAAATGGGACAAAGTATCCCTGGCTCCCAGCAACTCAGTCTATTCCTGGCCTGCTCCCAGCCTTTCCATCTGCAACCAGCTGGGACATGCAACCAGAGCGGGGCTGCGGGGCAGG
>VZTT01019748.1:0-60212 GCA_013400855.1 Buphagus erythrorhynchus | reverse complement strand
CCTCCTTGAGAAAATCTTTGTTTCATGCAGCAGCACAGCCTCCTCAGAGCTGTGCTGACAGGTACCACCCAGCTCCTCCTGTATTTCCTGGGATCTGTTCTGTTTCTGGTTTTGATGCCGCTGTATGAAGCTGTTGGTATCACTCAGATCAATGTACAACTTACTAAACTGCTTTAGCTTTTTGTATTCTTCTTTATACTCTTTCTATAATTGCTTAATGTAAAAACCAACACTGATTCTTTCTACCAATTAATATGCACTCCTAGGAATAGACCTTTTCATCAAGGAGAAAATCCATGAAATAACTGTTAGGTCCCTGATACTGTGTCCTTGGAGAAGAGACTTGGGAAGAAAGCTGAGTCTCTTTTGGCATGGTTGTTTTCAAGGGAAAAAAAAATCCTAAATCGTCAGCAGGGCTTATAAAGACAAATAGTGATAAAAGCTGAAGTGTTTTGCCAAGTTCTCTGTTGAATGCAGCTGAGATGAATGCTACATAGAAAAGCAGTCTCAGGAAAGGGTCTGCAGCAGGTTAGCTGAGTTTTGGGTGAGGGGTATTTCAGATATAAGAGTAATGTCAATAGAGGTTTGGTTGTGAGGTATTAGGGTGGGGTTTTTTGCTGTTGTTGTTTTGTTTGTTTTTATCTTTGTCACCTAATTTTTTTCCTCAAACTGTTTCTTTTTTGGATGTTGTAAATACAGACTTCTTGTATGCCTCTGCACTTCAACTTGACCTGAGGTAAAGGTGATTTCAGAGTTACTGAGGGAGAGGGAGGCACTCCTCAGTCAGGGATATGGCAAAATAAAAAGGGATGGTGGGGCAGTCCAGCAACTCTGCACTCCCAGCATGTGCTTCCCAGGCACCAGACAGGCCAGGATGAGGGCTGGGATCCCTAGAGGCAGGGGAGCTTTCCAGTGCCACAGAGCAGGGCAGGAGTTCACTGAAGAGCTGACAGCTCTGGGGGTCCTCAGAGTTCATCACTGACTTGGTTAGCAAGGTCTGTTCACTAAAACCCTCTGTTACTGATCCTACAGCTTCTGTGCCCTATGGCACTTGTAGAGGAGAGAATGCTGCATCCCTTCCATCACCATTTCCTATGAGGGTCTCTTTTCTACCAAACCCAGGCATTCTGAAATTATTTCTGCTACTTTTCATGTTTACTTGTCCAACACTGTGCCTTGGAACACATAGAACTCAGTGGGAGGATTCCAGATGACTTCAGTGGGATGTTCTGTTAATAACAAGCTCTGACTCTCTTTATTAGTTCTTTATCTGCAGATCATAATGTTGAAAAGCTGAGGGGAAGGAATAAAGATGATCATTTTGTAGCTGGTTTTCAGCTAGCTTCCAGGCCAGTGGTTAGATGGCAATGAAAATACAAACTGCCTTATTTGTCTCATCAGTTCTCACCCTGTCATTGTATCCTGTTTAAAATCCTATGCACTGCAAGTTCTCAGTTTTCAAGGTGAAGGAATAAATGTCCTGGAGTCTTTCTCATCTTATGTTACATGAGGCTACTGAAATATTGATCACATGCTTCACCTCATACACAGCAAATAAAGAATTTCCAGTTGGAAGTTATTTTGTGTCTGTGAGGCAGATCTGGTGGTGCTGGCTCTCAGCAACTTAGTGCAGTAACTTTTAGAAATGCAGATAGAAGGAAGACAGTGTAATGGAAAGTGACATTGGTTTGGGGGCAGGGATCAGCAACTGTACCCTGGGCCTGATGGAGAAACATCTGGGCTTCAAAGCTGCTTGTGGAGTCCAGTGCTGCTTACTGAGAGGATGGGTAATCTGCACAAAGAACAGCTAAGAGCATGAAAGCAATGCTTCCAAAGCAATCCAGGGCTGCTGAAATCCCTGAGGTCAAGCAGGGGGAATTCCTATAGAAGAAATTGATTGGTTCTGTTGGAATAAGCTTCATTCCTGTTCCCTTGCTTGGCCTTGCTCAGTTGTGGTTAAATGAGGAGAGGGATGATAATCATCTGATTATCCTGCTATTGACAGTCTGTGGAACAGTTGGGAGTCCAGGCTTGTGATCTTGCCAATGCCAGCTCCAGGGATGGGTTCAGCATTTGGAAAGAGGAATAACATGCTCCACAATCTCCAACAGGTGCAGTGGCTGTTCCACTGCTGAGTGTACCAGGAGAGAGCCTGGAATTGTCACTCTGTTGGCTCATCTCACCTATGCTCCTGAGTCACATCTCCCAAATTACCCATCAGAGAGCATAAATTTTCTCAGTAATTAATTACATATGTTAGGAAAGACTTCCCAGGTCCAGGGTGCAATTTCTGCTTCAGATGAAAAAGTTAACCATGTCAGCTTACAGCAGTCTTTGATTTGATATGGGTGACCTAGCATGGGGGAAGCTAATGCTCAGTGCTGCTCCCCTGTATCTATCATTGACACCACAGTTGATCCCAGCTCTTCTGGGATCTTTTGGTCTCAGAGTTCTTGGATTTTGTGCCATACCATAACCAAGTCAAATTTAAAATTGTATGTGTAAACCAGCAATCTTTTCCACAACAATCAGTGGGAGAATGTTAATGTCCACGATCAATTACTCTCATAGATAAATGTTACTAATGTTTCCCTTTCATGTTAGTAGGTATTCTTTTCTTCAGACCTCATTCCTTACAATAGCAGCCAAACCTGAATATGTGCTTTCTGAGCTCCAAGTATACTGATATCCTTGGTGTTTAGCTCTCTCACCACACTTCACAACACACTGCTTAATCCAGACATTAGATAAAAGATAAGAGTTTATTTAGGATTAAATCCTCATTTATAAATGGAATATGTAACTTGTTTTCCAAATTCAGTGATATATTGCTTTGTTACAGATTTATCCAGAACAACTGAAAAAGAACTGTAGTTAGCCAAGACAATGCTTTCATATTACAACTTTATTATTCATAGAATCATAGAATGGTTTGGGTTGGAAAGGACCTTAAAGATCATCAAATTCCAGCCCCCCTGTTGTGGGCAGGGACACCTTTCACTAAACCAGGTTGCTCGGAGCTTCAAGACTGCCTAACTTGCTACAGCCATTTAACTCCATTCAAAGTTTTCAAGGTCCAATGCTCATTTCTGTGACTTTTCCATTAACCTCTTCCTATCACCCCTACATAACTAGCTACTCAGGTTTCTACAACTAAGGGCTTTTCATCTCTGCTGCAATTTCAGGTCATACAGCTGCCCTGCAGCACATGCTCCATTTTGTCTGCATGATGTCTGCAACACAATAACCTGCTATCGCTTTAGAAAAAGATGTATTAAATTTTCCAGGCTATAACTAAAGCAGCTTAAGTAAATGGGGTTTTTCCGCATGGGAGAGATAAAGTTACTTAAATTATTTCATTTTACACAGGGTGCTGTATGTTTTTCCCTAGCAATCAGTGACAGCTCTGACTAGGGAGACTCTCCAAAGTTTGTATTGGTTACACATGGGGGCATTAAATTCAGCTCTGTCACATTTTATAAACTGCCTCACCTGAGTCAGTGAATAGCACCACTGTAGGCTATCCAAGTTTTACTTTGCTCAGAGCATAAGACAGAACAGAATCCATCACAACAGTCGGGAACAAAGCACACACAAACACCAGGGCCTTCTCCTTCAGCTTTGCCACCATGTAACGTGCCTTGGGTGCAGGAGATGTCAGAGCATCCACCATAGCATCTACAACCTCACTGCCATTAGTGCTTCCCTCACTGAGGATGCTGTTGAAAAAGTTTGCTCGCTCTTTAACGTACTCCTTGTTGTAAACAGCCTTTTCCTCTTCACTCAGTTCACTCCAGATCTCTTCGGCACTCAGTGGTGGCTGAATTTTTGTAGAGCGTGCATAATTTCCTGGCTGGATAATAGAGACCTGAAAGCAAGATGTAAAACTTACCAAGGTGCAATCAGTCATTGTGAATTCAATTAAATACTATAGTCAGTAACACAGATCAAAAGCCCTCTACAGACATCCTGAAAATGCTGCTTTGTTGAAATTTTAACCCTGGAAACTTGACTGAAATCAAATATATTCCCGTTAAATATTTAAGATTGCAGAGGTGCTTTATTCTGACTTCCTCATTTCACTCTCATGTCAATGTTCTTGTTTTGACTACTCAGCACACCCTCACAGAATGCAATGGTACATTTTTGATTGCTGTAGAATGCTTAACAGTATAAATGTTTAGACAATACTGAGACAAAGCATTTCAGTATGACTTTGATTGGAGAACCTTGCAATTGATAATTTTTGGACCCAATTTGGGACAAAATGAGATATCAAAGAAAATTATCAGGTCCTGGGGAAAGAATTGCTGTTTTCCCCAAGTAGGTGTAATTAAGAGTAAACTAGGTCTTGCCAGGGAATTACAGGGGGACCAAAAGTCTGCTTCTCACTGAAGCCATTAGCAAATTTTTGTAGATGTGTGCACATAGATTTAAATGAAAAGCACACAAGTCCTTTGCAGCTCCACATGTTCTCTTTGTGTGTTGCTGCTGTTCTTCTCCCTCCTGAGTATTCCAGGGAGTTTTGGAGCAGGCTAAGCACTCACAGCACACATACTGATCCTCAGTTAGCAGCAGCCTTGTTCAAACTATTTGTAGATATACAACATTAAAAGCTCTGTGGCATTTAACTGACCTGATTTCTAAAGACTGCAACACAAGGTGAGGAAAACCCATGCTGAGCTGTGTCAGAGACTCAGGGATCTGATAGCCATTCTCTGGGAAGTCTGTGTTGATATAAAACCCTGATGTCCTCACTCAGCCACCCAGCCCACCTGCATCAGTGCCTGCCTGTTGGCCTGCATGGTGATGGATTCACTGCTCTCAGGAGGATTGGGGTGCAGGTCCTATGCACAGGGAGAAGGAAGGGATGCAGACAAACTCCAGCAGAGGGATGGTGTGCACAGTTGGAACAGCTTTGTGCTGCCTCAAGCAGGTTTGTCACACAGCATCCTCCTTCAGTTGCTATTTAGAAAAGTGTTTGGTATCAGTCAAACTAATACCAATAGTAATCTTCCCACGTTTATTGTTAACAAAGGGGTTCTGAAAGCTTCCTTTTTTGGAGTTGGCTTGGAGAGAACAAGAGATGGTTTGGTTTTTGCACTTCTCACATTTTCTGTAGCCCTTCTACTGGGACACACACTTTGTTTCCTGCAGGCTCTCAGCTTGCCTGGCCAGAGTTCAGTGAGAGAGAGCCATCTGCTCATTTCCACCTCTGTGCAGCTTTCTCCTGACAGGACAGAGAGGACAACAGAGCAGTGCAAGGGAGCACAGGAAAAAGGCACCATGTATTTTGTAGGCCCTCCACAGTGTAGGTTCTCAGGCAAATGCTAGCCAGCATCTTGCACACACTGAGAAACAGAAATATACTTCTCAAAGATACTCCAGAAATGTTTGTCAGCCTGGCTCACTCAGTTATGTGTTGGAACTACTGCAGAGGTGGAACAGGAAAAATCCCAAAACAGCCAGAGTAGCTAACCTGTTAAACTATGCATTTGAGATTATCCTCAGCTAATCAGCAAAAATCCTCATCATGCTGTGCAGTATTAGGATGTAAAGTCACTTGCATTTTACAGCCCTTCATATTTATCAGACAGGGGTAGCTAATAGATGCATAGCTGTAATATTTTCCAACACAAAGCTTATAAACAATGCTGTAAATCTGTGTACATAAACAGTACACCAGTGCAAACCTGCCAGGGAAGATTTTGAATGTTTGAGAAAAGTCATCCAGCCGTAGAGTGACTCCAAGAAGCCCAGTGAAGCTACTTAGTGATCTAAGCTTCAGGTTTGACTATTAGAGTTGCTTAGGCCACTAAGAGCACTCTTAGAGCCTCTTAGGTTAAGAGAATAAAAACATAATTACTCTGCACAATGCTGCCTCTTGCAGCATAGCTGTCCTCATAAAAAGCAAGGAGTTGGTGTTGTAAGGGAGAGAAATAAGCCCTCAGGCAAGTGATAAGCCTCCTTCTGGCTGCAAAAAGCATTCAGTGTCTGGGCTCTTTGCAGCCACCTAGGGAACATTTGGGTTCCTCACTGCTGTTGAGAGCTCAGGCAGGCTGTGTCAGGAAGCTTCTCCACTGCAGAGGATGTGGAGAAAGGGTGGAAGTTTTAGTGCTGACACACAGACCTGTTACCCACCAGCTTCTCAGAACCAAAAACATCACCCAGGACTGCTGTTCCCAGCAATTTCCAGCTGACTGATTAGCCACAGAGAAACCACCTCTTCCCAAAAGGAAGCTGCACCCATGAATGCAGTTCTGATCTTTTATATTTGTTACTTTGTTTTGCATAACTCATTCCATCACTTACCTGCTTTCCAGATTCTTGTTACATCACTTACCTGGACACCAAACTTCTTCATTTCCAGTCTTAAAGCATCACAAAATTTTTCAATAGCTGCCTTGGTCATAGAATAAATGCCATTTCCCAGGGTAAAATAGGCAATGATGCTGGACATGAAAACAACACGTCCTAGAAAGAAAACAGTACAAATAACATAACTTCACTCTCAGTCTTTAACATGGAATCAATTCATCTCAGTCTTCTGAGCTGCTAAGAATGTGGTGATTAGCAGGAGACTGTTTTACTGCACACTGTGCCAAAACTGGGCAGTGTCAGTGTGCAGTCCCAGCATAGAAGAGCACTCAGCTCTGTTAAGCAGAAAACTTCACACAAAAATCTTCCACCTAGTGACAGATGTTGGACTAGACAAAGTGTAACACATACCCAGTGTGCTGCTTATTCCTTCTGAGCCTGAGATAGGATGAAAAAGATGGAAACAAAGGAGTGCTCTAAAGACTGAAAAACAGTAGGAGACTGTGCTAGTAAGAGAAGGACTGCAGAGGAGAGGGGATGTGATTTTCCCTGTGGTGGATATATGGTTACTAATACCAGTTTTCTCTGTGCTAATGATGTCTCTGCATTGAGACCTGGTTTTATAACTGTGCATATAAAGTCCAGGCCAGACTGTACAGTGCTAAGCTTCACCGAGGAAATGTGACTCACCAAATGTGTGCAGGTTTACAATACCTTACAATGATTTCCCTGATCTGTGCTGCTTTTCCCTCCTTTCTAACTCCTGCTGAGTGCAGGCATGCCTTAAACACAGAGATTCCTCAACTGAGGCACTGGACTGTGGTTCATTTCCATTGTTTCCTTGTAAACTTCTGTCACATAGTCCTACCATGGGGTAAGGAATGTCTGAGTGTGGATATACAAATACCAGAGGTGAGGGAGAAGATGGCCTTGTCACTGACAATCCAGAGAACACAGCTGCACTCCTGTTACTGCCACAGATGCAGATAACATCTGGGCCCCAGATCTCACCAAATGTTATAGTAACCTGTTAAACTAAAAGGTATCATGGGAATGCAGTGAAATATGTCATTTTGAATTAGGTTCCCTGCCTTCCTATACAGCATCCCAAATAAATCTTACATACAGTAAGAGGAAAATAACTACTAGCTTTTTGATCAAGAGGCTCTATCAGCTGGCCTGGCCAGCTGGAAAAGATATGGGGAAATGTTGCTCCTCTCGGGGTAGGATGTTTAAGTCCTAGGCTGGAGGGCATTACCTCCTTTTATAAGTATTAATATTGTATTAATAATTTTGAAGTGTTTCTTGAAATAGGTGCACATCCATGGCAGTAAGCCATGGGTAGGATGACCTTTTACCTCTGGCTTCCTTTGTCCAGTAGCTGAGTGGTCTGAGGCACACACCCAGGATCTGGGACACCTCATTTAACTTCCCTTTGTGCCTAAGGGAATTGAAACCCAGCTTCCCCAAGAGAATGCTCTCATGTCTGTAATTCCAGCTTTTCATTTGGACAGGTCACTTGCTGCCCCCAAACACATAAGCTTTAGCTGTCCTGGTTGTTTCTGCAAAGAAGGCAACAGGAAATCTTCCTGGGACTCTTCCTAGAGTGCCTTGGCCTCCTCTCCTATATGAAGGTACTTGAAAATGGAGTGCAGGAGTTAATCAAGGGAACATTGACAGCCCTGAGAGAGATACAAAATGTTCCTTTGAGCTAAGGTGTGTGTGCAGCCATCCAGACCCAAACCTTCCAACTGTTTATGCACGTGCTTAATATCCCATGCACAATTAGTCCCTTTTGCTTCAAAGTAACCCTGTGCAATTCAAGGGGCCAGAGAAATACCTCTGGTGGATCAGCTTCACAGAGTTTCAGCAGTAAGCAGGGCATGACAGGGAAAAGAGATGTCTCCCATAACACACTCACTGGCTATGTACAATAGCACATTCTTCTACAAAAACACATCCAGCTTGCAGTATTTAAAGATTTCTTTCTTCTTGTGTCACAATATCATCAACCAAAGGCAGCCAAGCAGAAAGAAGCAGAATAGCCCAAAAGAAGGGATGCTTTTATCTTACCAACAGTTTGTGTAGCAGTGACACCTGGGGTTTCCAAGTGAAACCTACCCCTTCCTGTGCTTGATGCTGCACACAGAGCACAGATCCTCACCCTAAATAGCCTACAGCCAGAACAGACAAGGAAGAGGGGATCTTCTTCCTCAAACACAGATGGAGACAGGTAGGGAACCAACTGCAAAGCAAGCCATGCTGCCATGCTGCAGGGAGCTATTGAACCATTCCTTCTCAGAAAGAAGGATAAAACCCACATGTAGAGAGGTTCATGCAAATGTATTTATCCCACTGGATACCCATGAACCTCTCAATACTTAAGTTTCCTGCCCAAGGTCACAGAGGCTCCACAGAGCTGGAACTGGAAGCTGGATGTCTCTAGTTCACCTCTGTAGGGTCATTCCTCCTCTCCTAATTGCCAAACAGTAAAACTGTAAAGCCTAAATAATAAAATTAAGCAGTTTAATGGAGTTTTTTGTGTTTTCTGATTGGCAGTGCTTAAAAAGGCTTGCCTGGGCTTAATGATCTATTCTTCCTTTCTTTTTTGAGTCAAACACTGAGAGAAATACTTACTTATAAATACTTTTTTCTATGTACTGCAAAGACAAAATCTTTAAGGATATTTTTTCCCCTTATGACTTTACCCTCTTTTCAGGATCAAGTTGCTCTTTCAGGCCACACAGAAGGAGGCTGTCATTTCAGTTCAATGAAAGACAATTAAAGCCTCTTTTATAGATGCTACATTACCCTGATTATAGTAAGCTAATTATTCTACAACTCTAAATAACAGTGGATTAGCATTACCCTTGTATTTCCTTAGAAGGGGGAGAAATGCCAGAGTTGTCCTGATGCTCCCAAGGATATTCACATCTGCAAATTTTTCATATGTCTCCATAGGCAGCCACCCTGTCTCACCAAATGTTGATATTCCTGCATTATTGACAAGGCCCCAGAAACCTATGGAAGAGAAATGACTCAGCAAGCATCTTTACCTGCAAAGCAATCACTGTTAGATAACAAAGCAACACCACTGATTCAGACCCTTGCAAGAAACTGTACAGTTGTATAACATTTTTATCTTTTCTACTTAAAAGTGCAAGTATGTCTTGTTTAATGAAGGAAGGCCATAATCTGGACTAAACAGAATCATGGAATAGTTTGGGTTGGAAAACCCCTTAAATATCATGCAATTCTAGCCCCCCTCCCATGGTCATGGACACCTTTCCTATAAGTCTCAGTGCTGTTTAATAATCACTCACTCTGTAGTTGTCTTAAGATATTGATGAATAACATGATCTGGGAGCCTACATCTTACTGCCAATGTGGTGTACCTTGAAATTTAATTGCTTTAATCCCACTGTGTGCTATGAGCAGCTTTGTGAAAATTATATTAAGCAGTCTAAAGGCTAAGGGGTACTATTTTCAAAGTGCCTGACTAATTTAAGAGCATAAGTCTTGCATCTTTTTCCAAGATTTGAGCTCTGATTTCTTCTGAAATCAGCCACAATCAGGTACATGGCTGCAACACTGGTAAAGTAATCAAGCAAAGTCAGTGGCTACAGTATCTTTTAAATTTTGTACTTTTGAACAACTTTATTCCCCATGCAATGACAGATTTCGGTGCTAAGGAGCCCACCCCCTAACACAAAGATGTCAGTGTTTACAAGCAGAACCACACTGGCAGCAAAGCTTGTTCTGACAGAGCTCAGTGACAGGAAGCTGCAGCCCTTCAGCTGCAAGCCACAGCAGGTCTCCTGTGAGCCCTGTGCAGTGCTAACAGCCTCCTCAGCTGTAGGAATGCTGTGTGCTGGAGTGGGGGGTGCTCACAGGCTGGAGCTGACATGTAGCCTAAGGGCTGATTAAGCCCTGCTGACTTGCTCTTGCCTGTACAGCAAAGCAGGGAGTGGCACAGTGCTTTTGAAAACATTTCTGTTCCTGTCCTTCACTCCTGACTGACAGCATTTCGAGAGTGGCCAGCAGCATAACTAAGGAGTACCAGGGCAGCCTGACTGGCACTGAAACAGCTGAACTTGCAGCTTAGTTCTGTCAGCCTTCACGATTTTGCTCATGCATTTCTTTCAAAGAATCTTTGTAGGTGTCCAAGGCAAATTATTGTTTTGTCATGCCTTCTACAGCACCTCCAAGCCTGGGTTTCTGGGGAGGCAGAGCAGATTTTAGTGCCTCTCTTCCTCTGGACACATGAGTTTGGGGCAGGGGTGATGCTGACCCAGCTGTAGCCTCCTGTACCTGTGGCAGCAGAGTTATTCTCAGGGGACTTTTGATCACCTTAGTCAAGGCACTGCAGAAACCTTTGGGCTGAATCCTTTTTTTTTCTGATCTTTTCTGAGAAAACTACTGCAATGATTTCATGGTATCTTGAAATATCCATTTCTCATGGGTCCTTCCAGAGCCCCACCAAGAATTGCTAATAACAGATTTCAATCAGAACAGTAGTTAAAGATGAAACATAAAATTTTTGGAATTAGTTTGTAAAGCAGACCCCTCTGTAAGTTTTCTAACATATATATACACACTACTTGTATTACCTAATGAAATTGGTATTTAAACAGAGAAAGAAACTGATTTATTTTAGTGAATGTCTCATTTGCCAGGCAAAACACTCAAAATCACATATTTCCCACACAGAACATGGATAACTCTATCCTCTAAAGAGAATCAATCACTATTCAGGAGCCTGTCACCCAGCAATCCTTGACATTGGACCTCTCTTACAACTTCAGTTACAGACTTCTGCCTAGAAATGCAGCAGTTTCCTCTGGACTCACTTTTATCCATGGCCCCAAATGTTAGCAGACAGAGGAGAGGTGGCCATGGAATTGGGCATCCTACACTTCCTTCTTCCTCCTGCCACTGCCCTATTTTTCCCTGTCTTTCCATCATTCTCTGGCTTTATTTCTCTGTCTGAAAATGGAAGCCAGCCCCATGGGACTTACCTCCCCATAAAATGCTTCCAGATCAATGGCTTAGAGAGCCCTCTGTAGAAGCTAATTATCAATATTTTTGTACTTGCACATGATCCAATCTGCAGAAGGGCTGAGTGGCTGCACACCTGATCTATTTCTGCTCAAAGCTGGAGGTTTCTGTACTCAGGGTTATTTTTATATAATCTAACTCTAACACAACCCAAACTAAAGCCTGGCATCATTGCAAAAGCTGCTTCCTGAGCTTTTCAGCTTTACTTTTTCAAATTAAAAAAAGTCATTTTGCTTCTGCCACTGCACCCTGTGCAGCACAGCAAGAACACTTGTTCCTCATATCCCTGATTTCATCAGGCCTTCAGAAATACAGCCATTAATCTTTAGACAATTGATTTTCTTCCTCTTTCTCTAAACTGTGAAGCTCAGAGTTTAGGTTGCAAGGCTTAAGTTTTCTCTCCAGCCATTTGCCTCGTGTGCTTCAAAGCTTCCAGGTGACTGCTGGTGAGGCCAGCCTGTGTGTATCAACAGAGCTCACAAAATAATGGCTCCTTTCTTCTGTGTAGTGGCCAGATCAAAAGCTGTGAGGAGAAAAAATGGCCTGACTTAAACTAAAACAGACTTTTTAAAGAAAAGACTAAGTTAAACACTGCACCTGGTCAGCTCAAAACACTCTGCCCTCAAGCAAAACACATTGTTTCTTAGAATATTCTGGCATTCCCAAATAGGAAATGTTCTGATATTTTCCAGAATGTTTCTTGCCACTTTGTTTAGCTGAATCAATTCACAAAATTCTACCCAAACAACAAACAGTTTATTATTCCCTTATGCCACTTTCTCAGGATATTTCCTACTTCCTTAGAAACAACCGGCCCAGCTCTGTATTCAAGGTACCTGAATCTGCTTTGGTCTTTCTTTCCTGAAATGTTTGTGGTAAAAATGATTGCTATAAATGTGCATTCAAAACATATTGTAAATTTGCTTAGCCAAATGCATCTCAGGTAGCCTAAGAAATACAGATGGAAATTCTGAAGGACAAGGCACAAGACTGAAGAGAGTGATGCTGCACTTCCTCAGTGCACATGCAGAGACACATTTGGAAAAAGCAGCTGATGCTTGGTGTGTCAGACTGTCAAAACAGAACTCAGTCCAAACACAGTTTATAAAGTCAGGTGTTAGACCATGCTACCGCAGGCAGGGAAAAAAAACTGGAAAGCAAGACTGGATGTCACAGAAATTTTCACTGATCTCTGTGTTGGGAAAATGGATCCTGACAACAAAGATTAAAAGACACAGTCATGGATCTGAGAATCACATTAGGAAACTGAACTTAAGATTAGTGAGGCTTTCTGGAGAGCATGTAAGCTCCCCAATAATTTCTACTTCACAATATGGTGACCAAAAGGCACGTCTCCAAAGTCCTTAGTTAGGCCCAAAAGATATCTGATATTTTTTCCAGAAACTCTTAATAGTCCTCTTCCTATTAAAGTTAATCCAGCTGCAGGTTTGCAAAACTTTTTGAAAATCATTTGTTTCTGTGTTGGTGCCAACACTCATGTAATACCTGAATTCTGCCACACTCTCTAAATTCCAGCATGTATTCTTGGGATTATTGATCTTTGGAGTTTCTCCTCTAAGCCTGAGCCCATGTGAGAATGACAGGCTCTTTCCTGACAGATTCCAGATCAATACTAAAGGAAACTAGCCAAAGGAAGGAAAGTGTGATTTGCCTTGTTCCTTTGGAAAAATGAGGAGGGGGAACAATCTGTCTGTGGCAGTGCAGGCCAGATGAGATTCCTGAGTTATATTTACATCCATTCATGAGTCACCATCCTTTGCTTGGAATATTATGCTGAAATTCTCTTCACTGTAAGGATAATCTATTTCTATAGGGAGTCTGGACTAAAATATTGTACCATGGGTGAATTCCATGAATACAAAATCATAATTAAGTGTAAGAGAGTACTTAATAACCTTTGAGTAGGAAGTGGAACTAAAACTAATATCCCTCCATTCCAGCTAGCTAATGTCACCCACTCACAGCAGCTAAGAAAAGGAAGAGAAATTCTGATTTGAAACAGAAGAAATCAGAAAAATTCTGAGGTTTTCTGTAGAGCCTAATAGAAGTGCAAATCACTGTGCTCTGAAGTCCTGGTCTGCTTCATATTGGCTTTGGATTTCTACTCTTGTATAACAGAGAGAGAGAAGATAATGAGGGGCTTGGGCTAGTTATGGTTATAGTATAACTAGAAGGTAAAGGAGAACTGTATTTTATTCCTGATATTCTGATTTTATACTGAATAGTCTACTCAAAGTAGAAAGTCTCTTTTAGTCTTTTGTAAGTCTACTTATCCTGGGCTCAGGAAAAAGGCAGATTAAGGTGATTTAAAAGAGAGCATATCTGCCAAAAAAACCCTACTTGTCTGAGATGCATAGTCCATGGAAAGAATGATACTGTAATCATAAAGAATATTTAATCTTTACCAGGATTTACTCTGAACTATTTAAATGCAAGCATGCAAAAACTAGTCATCATTTAACTGCTTTCTCTTCATTTTGGTCCAGCTTCTGAGGTTTCATTTAGAATCTGTGGCTTTGCACACTTACCACTAGGCCTGGGATTATTGAAATTACTGTCTTTGGAATGATACAGGAATGTTTTAGTGACCAGAATTTAGAAGTCCACCACACCAATATGATGTACCCAAAATCTTTCATACTTGTGTGAAACTGATTATAGTTAAAATGGAGGCAAAAAAGGAGGGAACAATCCCTAAGCAATACATAGTGATTCTCAGGGATAGGTTCCTCTTCTCAGTTTCTACGGGGAATTGAGAACAGAATTCTCCTCTTCTGAGGGAGGGAGAGGGAGAAACAGAGAAAACTCTCCCATAGTACTTCCAAGCTAACAGTGACATACTGAACACTGCCAGCAGCTACTTAAAATGTGGATATTTTCACAGCTTTTAAACAACATAATGCATGATCTACCGTAATCACCACTGGATTCCTAAACTAGTTTGAATTGTTTGTGCAAAAACCAAAAGCAGACTTTTTATCTGTCCAATGCTTATTTACAACAGTCTACTGGACTCACCACCCACTCTTTGCTCTCCTCATTACAAATGTCTGAGCTGCATTTGATTTCCACTTTGGTCAGAACTCTGCTGCAGACCGTGGATGTTGCTGTCCATGATCCACCAGGGAAAATGTCCTAAGGTTTCACCACTGAGAGTTGTTTAACTGGTGGGACACTGAGGCACATGCTCCACTGCCCACCCCTTGGGTAGCAGGCAACATGTTCTGTGTAGGCACATTCCTTACCTTCTAGGTACTTTCAGAACATAAATTCAATTACAAATGGTTCAGAATGCTCTTTCCTAATGAAAAAGAAATTAATTAAACACAATCTTTGGCCCAAATATAAAAAAATTACAATTCCTATATTTAACAAATAAATTCATTAATATGACAGCTAAACTCCTGTTTAAACATGAAATTGAAACTGTTTTTATAAAGGTAAAATACCAAGGAAAGCAACATATCTATTTTCAGAGGTGCCAAGAATGAACACTCCTGCTTAAGTCCTTTGCTTCTGGTCTGCATGAGGATTGTCACAGTTTTCTTAAAATTGAGATAAAAATATTTGTGCCCCTCTATTTTAGAAATTATGAAGAAGATTTGTAGTTTTAGTCCATTAACAGCAGGCATTAAAATAACTCCTTTGCTTCTTCTTATTAAATAAAAGGAAGAATACTTGATAAATGTGAATTTCCCCATGCAGCCTATGTGCTACCTGGATCTATAAAATTACTTTTTCTTTGATACCTTTGCAGAATACCCTCAAAATTCTGCAGCAGGAGAGCTGCCAGGCATGCAAAAAAGTTTTATAAAATGTGCGTGCTCGCCAGCCCAGTGTGCCAGGTGTGAGGGCCTGAGGGACAGCCCAGGAACAGAACTGAGCACACGTTGTGTGCCTGCTGCATTCCACACCAGCTGTGCCAAGTGTCTGGGTGGGCCTGGAATTGATCTGCAGGCACATCCACAGCTGTAAGCAGCAAGGACAACCCACAAGTTAGTGCTGACTCTGGGCTCCAGGGTCTACCTGGCAGTGTGAGCACCATCACTGCAGGACAGCATAAGCTGTCAGAATTGCAGGATAAATTATGTGAAACCCAGAGTTCCAAATGACCTGGTCTCCATGGAGCCTTTAAGGGCTTTTAGGAGATATTTGTGTTCATTTCTAGGTTGAGGAAAGGCCTGAGAGGGGAAGGCTCTGCCTTTTAATAAGATAAGGGCAAGACCAACCATAAATACATGTGCTTAATGAGCAATGTCTTGGCTTTTTCTTCCTTCACTTCTCATTCCGTCCCCTTCCCAATGAGCTAATGAGCCAGGCAGGTAGAGGCCTTGCATTTCATTATCTCTCTGTGTGCCTCATTCTCCACTTTTATTCCTTGCTTGGGCAGGAAGTGTTTGTTTGTGATTTGGAGGGAATCTGCACCAAACATATATCCCAGAATTACACTGATAATTCTCAGCCTGCAGTCCCAGTGGGAAAGGAGGTAACTATGGCCCCATCACCTGCGCCGTGTCACATGTGCTGAAGGGATAACCCAGGATTTAGGTTGTCTGCAATTATTCTGGAGCTAAGTCTATCCATTCCCCTGGGTGCACGCTCTCTGTAGAGTGTATACTTGACACATTTCCCTTTCAGTAACCTCTACAGGGGCTAGCTTGGCAAATCCCAAGTGGTTCAAGCATCAGCTGCTTTGGTAGGGCACGGCAGCTGCCCTCACTGCATTTCTTGTACCTATTTCCTCTCACAAGTCATGCCCGAAAACGCATCCCATTCCCATCCCTCCAATGCCTGCATAGTTGTTCTGTGCTTTCTCTGCTGTCTTCTTCTGTTGGGTACCTGCAGAGGGGCTCCAGGGTCGCCCCACTCGGGGAATTCCTCTCCCGGTGGAAAGCAGCGCACCCGCTGTACACAGTGGGCACCTTCGGGCAGGCGCCAGTCCGTGTACGCACCAAGGGATTTGTAACAAAATCCTGTTGTCATTACCAATAGCGGTAACCACACTTAGCCCATCAGTGACGGCGCTCGCTACGCTCACGCTGTGACAGTCCAGCTGACCCCTCAGCTGTCCCGGGCGAACCGAGCCGCCGTCTCGGCGACACGGTGCCCGCCGGTGCCTCACGCTGCCGGCAGCCGAGCCCCCCGCCCTGCCCCGCCCTGCCCTGCCCTGCCCTCCGCTCGGGCCTCACCTCGCTCGGGCAGGTGGCTGAGCACCAGCTCCTTGGCAGCGCGCACATCGCGGGCGCGGGTCACATCGAGCTGCAGGACGCGCAGGCGGCCGGCGCCGCCCGCCTCCCGCTGCAGCCGCCGCGCCCCCTCCCCGCCGGGGCACAGGCAGCCGGCGAACACGGTGAAGCCCAGGCGGTGGAGGCGGAGCGCCAGCAGGTGCCCGAAGCCGCTGTCGCAGCCCGTGATGAGCACGGCTCGCCCGGCCGGCTCCAGCCGCGCTGCCCGGCGCCGCGCCAGCCGTGCCAGCAGGAGAAGGAGCAGGAGCAGCACAGGGGCCGCTGTCCACATCCCGCCCGCGCCGCCACAGCCGCACTGTCTGGCAGCGAGGGAGGAACAGAAACCTGCGGGCAGCGCCCTCCCAACCTGGCATCCCCTCCCCAGAGCAGCGGCTGCCCGCTGGCACCGCCCCGTCCCGCGGGCGCACGGGGAGCTCAGGATGGCCATTCGACCGCTCCCCGGCGCCTCCGAGCGGCGGCACGCTGGTGAAGCCCGGGGCTCGCTAGGGGTTTTCTCCCCCCCGGTGTCTCCCCCACTTTTAGTTTCAAAAAGAAAGCGCAGGCTGGAAGCATCGTGCCGTGGTCAGCTGGAGCTGCGCCGGCGGAAGGGAGCTGGGTTATGCCGACTTCCAGCGATATGGACAGTTCAGCTTCTCTGCTCAGCTGAGTTTACGCCGTCCCGCCACTACAGACTGGCCGCAGGGCACAAATGAAAGCAGCCATGAGTGTTTCTAGATCGGTCAGGTGGGGATTTCTAAAATAGCTGCATTATTATGTTATAGTTTCTGTATCTTATGTTATATATTACGTTGCAGTATTAAATTGATGTGGGTTTTTTATGGCTCAGGTCTATGAATGTTGTCTCAAGGGTGCCTACATTACCCCATGGCGAAGGACAGCGTCTGTTTCTTGTAGGCTAAAGTGACAGTTCCACATTGCTGAAAAGAAGATCCCCGAGAGCTACAATTACAGGAGAAATGTGATTAGGTAGTGTTTTCTCAACCTTTTCTTTTATCTGAGCAACTCTCCAAGCAGCTATTGAAAGCAATACTATGTCATATCTGCCTCCTCTGAGTAAATTGAAATGATTGAAAGAACCAGATGCCTTTATTAATTGTGATTTAAAGTTGGCTTGTGAAAAATACAAAGGGGGCAGTCATTCATTGACATACACAGCAGCAGAGGAAGCAGCAGGTCTTAACACACACAGAGGAGGTTCCAAAGATTTCCTTAAACTACATCCCTGTGGCTCTCCAGTCAGCCCTGTTTATATTTAGTGAACAAGCTGTATCTGGTCGTGGCAGATGGGTTTCTGAACTGGTGTTGCCCTGCTGTCCAGGAGTCTCCAGAAACTGTGTGGACCCTACAGCCAGCTGTGTTTTGTGTTTGCTTGGGGATACCTTTGCACTGACATAGAGTTTTTAATGACGTCCAAAGGAAAAATTATTGTTTAATTTGCTTTTCCAGGGGCCAAGGCACCCCTGTGTTTTTACTCTCGTTGGCTGCACATCTGCCTAGGTTAATTTCAGCTTTAAATTGTTCAGTACTCTTCTGCACAGCTCAACCCTCCATAGGCATTGCATAATAGGACTCAAAGCCTCAAGTGGCTTGGGAAAACACCAGCAGCTTTGCTGCTGGGAGACAAAGTAGGACATGGAATAGTAAACCCCAAAGAAGATACCCAGATATTTCTCCTCAGTAGGATTTTTTTGATCATGTTCCATCACACTGGGAGATGCTGCCCCTTTTTGGCCTTCAAAAGATCACTCAGTCTTCTGTGATTACATGAGTCACAAAGCTTTGTCTTTATATTAACAAAATAATTATGCTGCTCTCAAAATCATGAGAGCTTATAACAGTCTGTTCTCCAGCCAGCTTCCCTGTTTGGTTCCCTCTGGCATAAAAAGACAGGGAGGAATTCCAAATTCTCCTCCTCCATGCCTCCTACCTACTTCTCATCCACGTCTGCCAGTCTCTCCTCTCTCAGCGTTTGTGTCCTGTTAATAACATAAGGATCACAGGCAGTGACAAAACCATTCTCTTGAAGATTAGGAGGTGACCCAACTAACCTCTGAATTCTCTGCTGTCTCTGTTCCAGAAGAAACTTCTAAAGGTGTTAAAAAGGAGGTGCACAAATGTGACACTCTCCCATGTGAGAACAGGAGCAGTATGTTGTCAGAGCAACAGAATTATTTAGGCTGAAAGTTATGGATTACAACGGTGTCCTTCACACTTAAAAACAACTTCATGACTACCTAGTCCAGGAAATGAGGCCACTTAGGTCTCCAGTGCAGCACATTTTCAGTAAAATTTATTTATTTTTTGGAATGATTTTCCTCTGGTTTATAGTACTCTGTTCCTAACTCAAATATATAACACATATGTGTACATGCACATACACATGCTTCCATGATAATGTGTATTTTGAATTTATGACTCTGCTTTGCCTAGTTTCTGAAATCCTTCCCATCTTTAGGACTTACTTTAATTTAAAAAATGAAGTTTTTATCTCTATCTTAATCTGTTCTACCTCTTATGCAATTCCAGTTAGTTGTGGTTTACCTGTAGCAAGTCTAAGTAAAGGCTTGCATTCTGAGGAAGTAGATGAGGAAGAGTCTTTCCTCTTCTAAGGAAGACACTTAGAGACTGATACTGATGGGGATCTGAACAATTCTGCTCCCAGAATATGCCCAGGGATCTTCAGCTCTTCCTGAGAGTGTTTCTGGGAACAGCAACCTCTGAAGCTTTTGCTTCAAAGCTTAAAGCTTTATTCTGTGTCACCCAGTAAATTTTACAGTGTGAAATATCAAGTTGCTCTGGGAAGGCATCATAATATCTTTTTTTGTTGTTGTTATTATGTTGCCGTGTTGTCCCTGCCTTCAAAACACAAACTGGTTTTCTAAAGGACTGTTAATTTTCTGTAAAGGACCAGGATAAAGGAGAGCTGGGATGGGCTGAGTTCCTCTACTGCACCCTGGGACTGCCAATTTGATTTCAGGAAAGGCAGATCTCCTTCTTACCTCATTCCTGGGCAGAGGATCAGTGGCTGTGAGTAGCAGAGCTTGCTGTGGGGCATTTAAATAACATGCACAGATCTTTGTCCAGCATAGCTCCAGCAGAAATCAAGCTACAAGGGAAGGGAGGAAGCAGTGTAGCTTTTCTCTGCTCTTAATCATCTTCTTACATTTTTCCCTATTCTCATATCTACTCACCTCTGCTTATTTTACCCATTCTCTTGTTCCTGTTGCCTCAGCCCTCAGCCCTCTACCCCTCCTGGCAGCCTTATTGCAAACTGGAGCTGTCTCAAAATTTGCCATCTGCCATGCTCAGTGGTGCCTACTCTCAGCAGTGGGTTGGAGGAGTAATGATCTTTGATGTCTTTCTTACAGGCTCAACTCTCCAGCATCATGTGCAAGTCATTATTTTTTTTGTATTCTGAGGCAAAGATGAAACTTTGATGTCTTTTGAGGTAACTGCAGAGCCATCTTTGTTTCATATGAATCACTTTTGGTGCAGAGCACCTCTTAGTCAAAGCTTTGGAAAAATGCTGAGAATGTGACAGAGTGTCTCCTAAAAGCTCCAAATAACCAAGAAAAATAATAATACAGACCCCCTTTTCAACATTCTAATGCTTTTGGAGCTTTCATGATTTTCAGGGTGCAGGATCAGGATTTGTGACCCGTAGGAGCTGGCTGTATCACACAGTTCCCAACAAATGTTCACTTCTCTTTGCCTTCCATTGTGTCTGGACAGCTCAGCCCCCAGACCTTGTAGCATTCCTCTTGCTATTGTACAGTAAATAGCATAGCAGCCTGCTGGCACCTTTTGATGCTGGTCAAAATTATACTTATCCAACAGAAAAAAAAAACATAAAATTCATCTTGACCAGCCCATCTGGAAGTTCAGCAAATTAATTCCTACTTCTAATGCTAACACACAAATGACACTGCTTGCTGCAACTATCCAAAAAGCTGACATAGAATTTGCATCTGCAGGCAAGCATTTCAGGACTCAAAAAAGTAGCTTTCTAGGAAGAAAATCAAAATATGTTGTTTTGGTGCAGTTAAGCAGCAAAAGACAGTCTGAACAGAAAGGCTTGCAGTTTTTAGAGCTGGTGAGCTGCATGTCCTACTTCAGGATTCAGGCAGAGAAGGCTCTGCCGTGGTGTCAAAGGAAAGGAGCCAATGGGAGGCTGTCATTCCATGGAATTAGGAGCAGTTGCATGTGGGCTGTGCATGGGGAATATCCAGCCTTTGAGGACTAAGCAGGATGTCTGGTTCTGTATAATGTGATGAGCTGTATTAAAATCTTGCTGCATATTTTTAAAAACCCTGGGCTCAGTTGACAAAACAGATTTAGGATGCCACGTGTATTGCTCAGTGTGTCAAAAAAAGGGAGATGGCTTCTATTTAAAAGGCAAGGCAGGAATATCTATACCCATGAAACATTTTCAAATACTTGTCACTCCATACAGTGTCCAGACTATTCCAGAGATTAAGTCTGCCATTTGTCAGAAGTTATTTTAGTAAATCCTTAGGATTAAGTCCTTTTTGGCAGTACTGGAGTAGTAACCAAGCAAGAGAGAGAGATGGAAAGAAAATTCTCCAAGAAGCAGGAAGATTTGCCATCTTCTCTAACCTGAAGTGACTGATCCTTTTTCAGCTGGAACACCCCTGGCTCAGGGACAGATGGTTCACCTGGAGTATCCTATGCAGGGGCAATGTGGAAAGTGAAAAGACCCTATACCTCCCACATAACACATTGCAGAAACAAACAAAAAATTAAAAACTGTTGTATCTAATTTCTGACTTGAAAGACAAATGTGGGATGATTCTGACTTCCAAGTGCTACTGTAAAATGAGTAAAAATGTTTGGGCTGCTTCTCCACACTGACTACTACCCACTTCTGTCATGGAAGGATTATCTCAGCACAGCAAGCTGAGAACTTCAGCTGGAGGTGGAGGATGAGGATGAGGGGAGATGTGTCCTTTTCTTCCTGGTGACCTGATTTAGAAAGTGCTGAAATCAAAATGGTCTCCTCCAGCACATATTTTAACCTTAGGCCCACAGTGCAGATGCAGATTCCTCAGGCAAAGTGTTTTGAACTTGAGAATTACTGAAAAAGAGGCACAACATCATGAAATTAGGATTTATCTCTGGTTAAAAGTTAATTTTGTTTGAGAAACAGCATGTGTTTGAACACAAGGGCTCTTGCCAGATGATGAAAAGCCCTTACACTGTCACACTGTTGGGAAATTCCAGTGGTGTCAGAGTAAATACAAAATCAGTTCAGTGATGATAAACTGGTCCAGCACAAGAATTAGCAGATTTTAAAATAAGTTTACACAGTCCTTAAATATCCCACTCCAAATCTGCCCAGAATTAACTTTCAGTAATTTTGAATAATGCTGTAAAGTAAGTGCCTGAAAAAGAAGAGGATATATTTATATTGAATTGACTGCAGATTGCAAGAGATGTGAAATCTGACTCATACAAGGAACTCCTACAGTGACATAGGCAGCAGGGGTGTAGCTTTTAAGTAAGAAATGTGCCAATCCTGCTGTTTCTGACTAATATTCTACCATGGCACCTATAGATTTGCTTGTTAGAGCTCTTATTTTTATGGAAAACCTATCTCACCAACCATGTTAGAAGCTGAACAACTTTATCATCTCTACACTTCTACAGTTTTCCCAAGCCAGGGACCCCATGGGTTGTGGTTTCCTTGGATCATCAGTGCAGAATATTGTCAGTAGCGAGTAGTTTGCACTTAGGAGTTGCTGTTTCCAGGAAAACGCCTGTGCCAGTCGATGCCCACGAGGTGGCAGCCTGTGCGGGAGAAACCTGCAGGAAAAGAGGATTGTCCTGAACACCTTTCTCCTCCCCTGTGCAGGCAGAAGTGGCTTCTTTCCTGCAGCCCCGGGCAGCACCCTCTGCACCAGGGTTAGGGGTTTGGATAATGCCGAGGGGATGTGCCAGCCCTCACCTGCACCTGGTGGGACACACTGACAAGGAGGAAATACCACGGAGAAACCAGGCAGGCTGGGATGATTTAGAGCAATAGCAGGAAACTTCCATCCCTGAAAACACAGTCTGCAGGGGCATGCAATGATAGAGACCCAGGAGGCTGATGGACAAAAAACACTTCGTGCTGATAAGCAGCGAAAGAGCTCTGAGTTTGCAGTGCAATAAATATACATGAGCACAGGAGGGTGCTGCTCTTTCTCTTAGCATCAAGCAGCGTCTCTCTTCCCTGCTCCGTGGTACCATCAGCTTACAGGCCTCTGAAGGGCTTGTGTTTGTTCATCCTGGACAGAGCCCGTGGTGATACAGCTGCTGGATAACCCCAGATTGCTGCACATTTCTAGAGTAGTGGCATTCATGTGAAGGGCAGATTGTGCTTTGAGGTGATGACCAGCACAGCCAGGAGTCTGCTGGAAAAGCACCCAGGTCTGTCATGCTGCAAAATGCTGGTACAGGGGAAGGTGTGGATAACTTTACTGTCATCCCTCTCTAGCTAAGGGTATAAATCAGAGACTGGGTGGTTGACATTCCTGTTGTCCTTGTGTTCAGCTGTTCAAAAACAGCCCAGAAGGTGGCACATCATTTGCCAGTTGGTCCAGGCTGGAGGAGCCAAGACACCAATTTCTATTGGAAATAGCTCTGTGGAAATTACTCTGAAGTTTTGTACTGAGTATCATTTGCCTTTCCTTAGCAGTGTATCAGCTGGTAGTGAGGGCACAAGAATGGGTAAGGAAGTGCAGGAGGAGTGGTCTATGAGAACAGATCAAATCAGAAATGAATATGACAGAGAAGCCAGGTTTCCTTATTTACAAGTCTGAGTTGTCCTGTGTGCAGGTCGAGAATAATACCTGCAGACCCTGATGCCCCCTCAAAAAAACAACAACAACAACCAAAAAAAACTACAAACCCAAAGGATGGAAATATGTGAAGGTTTTCATTTTTAAAAATAGAAGTTAAATAGAACTTTTAAAATAGAAGTCAAAAGCCAACTCCATTTTAGAGTTGGAGAAGTGCAAGAGGAGCAGTATCATAGACAGCAGAGAAGAAGAAACAGAATAGAAGAACAGAAGAAATAGAAAATAGAAATAGAAGAAACAGAGACACTGAAATTTGCTGCTAAGCTCACTGATGCAATTTGAGACCCACAGAGAGTGACTTGAGACAGCAGCTACCACTCACCCAGCTGCATCTGGTCCCAAACCTCACCTACATTATGCAAAAGGAATTAATCAATAGGTCTGGTTTCCTCCTGGAAAGCCCACATAAAAGAAGGCTAGGTTTTTCTGACACAGCTCCATCTCCAGCTGCCAGAAGCACTGTCCAGCCTGACATCTCTGAACAACTGCATGGAGTTACCTCCTTGGCCCTGTACTGGGACAGCACAGACAGCCAAATTCTGTGTTTGGAGAGGGAGTACATGGCTGGCAGGGACAGCCATGTTGAGGATAACAGGTTGGAAATGTTATTGTGCCTCCTTATATAATCTTACTTTTATGAGAATGTACAGGACCCATTTTTTGGCAGCTGGTGTTTTCCTATACCCCTGAGCTGAGCAGTTTCCCTGACTTGGGATTTTTGCCTCCGCTAACATTTGCATCACTGGTAAGAAATTGCAACTGCCCATTAGAGAAATATGGGGGCTCACTTTTCCAGCCCAGACAGTGTGTAGATCATTTGGACTGGCACCTTCCCAAGCATAATATTCTGAAATGTCACTCTGTTCCTGAGTGGAGCTTGGCTTCTTCCCAGCTTGTCTTCTCCTTTGGCTTGCAGCATCTGTGCATCTAGCCCTCATTTCTTCATGCAGATGCCTGAAGGTATAGAAGACAGTGCTCTTGTTAATGCTGGGAAAGTGAAAATAGATGTATTTTAAATCCTAAAGGAATTTTGCCAGGGTACTTCTTGCCATCGTGTAAATGCCCACTTTTTGAATGGACCCCCAAATGTAAGGGAGATGTTTTGGAGCAGCACAGGGAATGTTCAGGGCCTCCTGACAGCACTCTAAACTGAGTCATTTTTAATGCTCCTCACAGGAGGCTCAAAGCATAACTTTAAGCCTCTGTATTTGGAACTTCGGGTTTAAGGGTTTAATGATAGTATTTGCATGTGGGTTTTGGCCATTCCCTCTCTCTGGAGGTATTGCATTTCCTTTTTAATTTAGGCAGATTTCCAAAGGTGCCAGACAATCAAGGAACAGGAATTGACTCAAATTCAGACAATGTGCCACAGAGCAGCCCAGTTCTGTGATGGTGTTTCCACCTGAAACCAGCTTCCTTTTGAGCAGAGCCCACTGGTGTTGCTCTGGCAGTGGACAGGGATGGCCACAGTTGTGTTTCAGGCCACTGAGAATCAAGCCATTCCTGAAGCACTGGGAACATTTGGAGGCTGAGTTTTGTTCCTATCTGAGTTGCTAAAGAATATTCTGTTTCTGAAAGCTCTGTGTCACATGGAGGCTGGTAAATAATAAATGCCAGGATGCATAGCTAAGTGTTGGCATATGAAAGGAGCTGTGTTCTGAGCATCAGCTTCTCAGCCTGGCAGCAGCAGGACACAGTTTACCTAAATTTGCTCAGCTGTATTTTTTTCTTTAAGTTGATAATAGCTTTTCCTTTTCTGTCATTAAATAGCTTCTGATAAGAATTTATTTTCCCAAAGGAAACAGGAAAGACTTGGAAATCTCTGAAAAAAATAAGTAAAAAAACCCTACCACAAGTGGCAATTGTGTGTTCTACTTTCCAAAGCATTTAATTTCCTCTCTTGAACTATGGTTTGACATCTAGAGGAAAGGGGGTCACAAAACCTTATTAAACCAGGCTCAAGTTCGGGCAGCACAGCCTCAGAGCCAACATTTGTCCCAGGTCCCGCAAGGTTTTAATCCCAAGCATGGAAGAAATCAGAATCAGTTCTTTACCCTGTCGTGGCCATACCAGGAGGGAAGAGCAAATCTTTGACAAAGGTCAACAGAGACCCAAAGGCAGCTTGTGGAGCTGGCCTTGTGCAGCTCTGTCCTGATTAAAACACTCAGGGAGTGGCTTAATATTGCATCACAGTTTTGGCAGCACTGACGTGGGCAAAGCAGTGCTGCTCTACCCTGTTCTCCCTGTTCCCTCCTCACAAGCCCTTATCTTCCTGCCTGTGTTGTCTGATTATGATAAAGGTGGTTCTGGCCCCTCCAGAGCCTGCCTGTCCCTCAGCAGGCAGCTCACTGGGCAGTGCTAAAGGATGATCCCATAGTGTCCTTAAGCTGGAGCTCATGGCAAACACACAGGAATTCAGCAGCAGGAAACTCAGTATCTGCTTAAATGTTCTGATTACAGGTATATTTAAACGTTGCTGAATTTCTGAAGCCAAAAGGCATTCTTAATGTTCATTAAGTTAATCATGTGTCAAGGGCTTTCTTGTGCAAGGAGATGGAGGAAAAACCCCAGCTTAATACTGCACAACAGGGTTTTTAAGATGTGCTGGTCTCAATTCCAATTTTATTTTGTTGTTCCATAAAATTTGGTGTTACGAATAGATTTATACTAGGCCAATTCCTTGGAGTCTCTGATTGCCAAATCCTTTTCTCCTTTTTTTTTTTCCTTTCCCAATAAGTGAATTTCTATAAAAATGTAGCCATTTGTAAGCAAGCAATGTACTCAATAACATTTCTCTCTGTGGTACATTTATGCTAGAAATCCAGAAATGAGAAACTCTGAAATGGCAGCATACTGAGAGCACTGTCTCCATTTGATTTCCTTCTAGTCTGAATTTTCATAACAGTTACATTTGGGTTTCAGTTATACCCTGCACAGGCTGATGAATATTGAACAGGGTCTATAGACATTTCTTGGGTTTGCTTTTACAGACTCTGCTTGTACAGAGATATATTTTTTGATGGCGCCCTTCTTGGTGCCCTCTATCCTACTATTTTATTGTTCTCAGGTTGTTCTGAGAGACAAGTGACAGCGTGAGACAGGAGGAGAATGATTACATTTTGCAGGGAAATTATACAGAGTAGAAAATCAGTAGTTAGATGCTCCTTGGGACTGCTTAAAACTTCTTTGAAGAATAATTAGCTTGCAAGAGAGCTCTGGTGGCTGGAATTCCTCCTCAATTCTGTATGCATAAGATAAATTTAGTCTGGAATAAGCAGTGTGCTTTGAGGTCTCTGCTGATCTGGGGAAATGATTCACGTGGAGAGAATGAAGAAATTAGATAGAAGAGGTGTGGAAGAAAACCTGATTGACCACATCCATGATGGGCTTGGAAGCGAGGAACAAGCAGCAACAGAACCAGAGAAAAGGCAGCAGAGCAGAACTGCTGGGAGTTAGGGGCTGGGGCTCAGCACCTGATGATCCAGGTGACTCTGTTCCAATGACAATTATCCACTGGACTGGCAGAGCTGAGGGATCACCAGTGGGGGCAGTCCAGACCACTGCACAGCTCTAAGTGGTTCATTTGCTAAGCAGATCAAGGGCTGAGTTTAAGCAATTGCCTTAGGTAGGGATCAGGAGAGGTTTCCTAAACTTGGAGGGGATAAAGGAGAGCAGCAGAGGAGTCCGGGTGAGCTCTGCCATTGTGTGCTGGTTCTTTGACCATTTTCAATGTGCTGTTTCCTTCTGGGGTATTATTACAGGTAATCCTAAAGTCAGCATATGTAATAGCTCTGTTGGTTTGAGCTGGCCTGGGGGTGAGATCAGTCTTGCTCTCCAGAGCTGTCAGTACTCTGTCTTTCAGAAGCATTAAAACACCCTTGGAATGCACAGAAAGCTGCTGCAAGAGGTGTCAATAGCAGCTCACGACAGACTAAGTGACATCTAATCAATGCATTATCTCCCTAAAAGGAAGGACTAATAAGGCTGAAGAATGTGCTGCAGGCATAATGTAATAGGTATTATGGGAGATTTGAGAGAGATCTAACAAAACAAAAGAATGAAGCAGCACAGTAGTAAAAGAAGTCACCATGGTGGAGATGATCACAGGACGAGTGAAAAGTCAATGTTTAGTATTTGTTGCTATTTCCATTCTTAAAGTCATAAGCATATGAAAATACATCTGTTTTGCTCGGGTTTGGGGTGTTGGGTTTTGTTTGTTTCGATTTTTTATATGTATCTATTCTTAGGCACCAGAAAAACATCCAAAACATTGCTACATGTGTAGCAATAATCATGTTACTCAACCCCTCTACAGCCACAGCTGTCTCTCCCTGTTAATTAAATACGTGCTAAAGTGGTCTGTTGGAGCAAAGCCCAGTAGTGCAGGTTTGAGCTGTAGGTCCAAAAGTGGTGCTAACAAGCAGGTCTAGAATCACAGACCTGTCAGCTTAGCTTTGGTTTCTGGAAAAACACTGGAACAAGTAACCAAACTGTTGGAGAGCACCTAGAAGAAATTGAGGGGATGAGTAAAAGGCAGCATATTTTTTTTTCACATGTGATGAAAAGTTTGAGTTCTGAAGCTGTTTTGCATGTGCTTTTATAATGATGACATGGCTGAAAATATCTGGATGCAAAACTGGTTGGAAAATTGACAGGGATGTGTTTTAGGGGGGTTTTGTTTTGCATTTGTCTTTTGTTTACACCTGTGGAATGGCTGAGGCAAGAGAGAGCATGCAGTTAGAATGCTGGCAGCACTTTGGAAAGGCTGTGAGCACACTGGGCAGGGCTAGAATTCAGTATGATGCTTGCAAGTGGAGAGGTGGAAAAACCCCACCAAAATCAGCTTGCCAGGCAGCTGGGACAGTGCATTGTCCCTCTGCTGATCCAGATTTATGTATGGCAGTAAACTCTCCATACAGGTTATTCTATAGTTATGACAGGTTAGGGACCAGCAGCTACATGTCTAGTTGACTTATCAATAAGGATGAAACATTTTGATGGCTCACAAGCTGATCATCAATAAACAACACCATGCTGTTACACAAAAGGCACATTAAATGTATGAGCAGGACGGTTCCCCCTGTGGCAAGTGCAATAATCCAGCAAGCAGGAGCATTGCTTTTGCCTAGGCTACTTCAAAGTTGAGCTGGACTGGGTTGAGTATGAAAAGGAAGGCAGGAAGACTGATCCAAGGTCCAAAAGGCTTGATTTGCTAGGGAAGATGGGGGGGTTTCATCCTCAGGAGTGGGAGACTGAGGGGAAGACTGTATTTCTCCTCAAAACACTGTCAGCTGCTGGAAAGGAAAAAGGCAATAATTTGGTCTTCTTGACCCTGGCAGTTAAGACAAGAATCTCTGGGCTAAATTGCTTCCAGGGAAAATCAAGGCACTTTAGTAACTAATCTGATACTAAGGGAGTATGAAGGACTGGAGCAGATTTCCTGGGAGAGGTCTGTGACTCTTTCAAAATAAACTAGACCCTGGCCTATGTGTGTCCTCCCCTACCCAGCCCAGTGGACTAAATAATCTCTGGAAATCCATTCTAGACCTCTGGTTCTACTAGGGCTGATTTACACTAATCTACCAGCATGAATCCAGGTTGATTTAACTAAAACAGAGCTAGTAGTCTCATCTCAGTGGAAAGGGAATCTTGTCTTCTCAGCAATACAGCTCTAGTTGTCCAGAGGTTTTCCATTTTGGAGGTACTGAATGTGTAAGTGTAACTTACTTGAGTAACAAGTGTTAACTGTGTAAGCACAGATAAGAACAAGGTAGGAGGGTGCATGCAGCAACAAGTAAATCACACTATCTGACTTGAAACTCACTTGATAAGTAATGTGTGAAATAGAGGTTATTGATTTTGTTCCACTTTGCCTCAGCCCCTCAGTGATGGGGGTTTTGGAGGCTGATAGAGAGCAATAATGTAAAACAGGTTTCTGACAGCTCTCCAAGCTACCAGAAGAAGTAGTACTACGAATAGGGAATAACTAAGGTAGCTGGATTTTTTTTCTTGGCTTCTGAACTTGCTTTATAAACAAGCTCCCAAGAAAGCAGTTTCACTGAATTCTCCTCATTAGGAGAACTGACTAATTGCTGGGACAACCAATGTCTAATGGGTTTGATCTCAGTTTCCTAAACCCAAGCTCTTGAAAATTTTAAGATTTCTTTGACAGAAATGTTCAAGTTCAAGCGTTGTGGGATGACTGGTCAGCAGCATTATCCAAAGCCTGTCTGGCATATAAATGGCTCCTGGAACACTGGATTAGGACTCCAGACCCCTTGGCTTTCTTTTTTCCCAGGTCATACTCTGTAATGCTCCTATCAGCTTCACTGCCCTGTCTATACAGGGGGACAGGTTCTCACATCCATTGGAAAAGAGGCAGAGGAGTGGGAGAGCTCTTCTGAAACAAGGATTCAGCCATAGCAGTGGGTATTTGAGGTTTTGATTGGTGTTTGAGGTTTGTTCCACTGGCCCTAGGTAAGAAGGGATTGTTATTCCACTTCTCCTTGGAAGCATGGGACTTTTCCCTATCGCTGCCTTATCAGTATTTGCATCTGTTTGAATGTGTTTGTGCAGTGATGATCTTGGTACTCCAGTGGGAATGGTATTTCAGGCTTTGCCTTGGGCACCAGCTGACCTGTGACACAGTGCAGTACAAAGTGCATCCAAGTGGCACAATGGAAACTTGTGAGCTGTTCCTTATTTAAAAAAAAAAAAAAAATATTTAAAGGCCAAAATAGCTCACCTACCCATAAGACATTGTTTCTTGCAGTTGTGGTTTTTCATGCTTCTCAGAGCTAATACAACAGCATTGCCCATAGTTATTTTTTGCTATTTTTTTTTATCCTTGGGGAATGCCTAAATAAATTAGACACATTGTAACAAACTAATCTTGTGACTTCCCGTTTCAGAGTTCCTGTGCTCTGGGACGTGGAGTCCAGGCTCCTCGGACAGTTGCTGCCTGTGGCAGTCACTGTTTCAGTGCTGTGCCTGCTCACAGATGAGCAGCTATAAATGGCACAGCTTCCCTCTCATGAGGTTGTGGGGACAGGCATTTGGATGGAGGAGTGCCCCCCCTTCAAGCCTGGCAGTGGGGAAAGCTGTTCAGCAGGCAAATCTGCCATTTGTAGAGATTATTTTCCACCCGCCTTGCACTTGCAATTTGGAGATTGTCTCAGCTTATTTCAAAGTTAGTTTTAAGCCTTTTAAATGAGCTTTATACTGATACACCAATAAGATGTTTATATATGCTTCTGGCACTATCCATTTAGGGAGATGAAAGCAAAAGTTAACACAAACTTTCTCTCTCTCTGCCTAAAATCAAGGTAAAGGATTGTAAGGAAGGCCTGTGGCTCATTAGAACACGTGCTGTGTCCTGTGGTGTGACACCAGTAACACCCCATAATTGACATGGTACAGACTGCAAACACAACTGCTCTGAGGCAAAACTCAGCAAAGCCTGTGTGACACCACCAGCCTCGCTGCAGTGACCTCCATGGTCTCTGGTTCTGTCCCACCCTGGGACCAGTTCTGCCTCATCCTACTGTGTCTCTGTGCTTTCCTATCTTTTGCATCTCTTCAGTACCTCATTGATGAACTCACAAGTCAGGGGCTGCTGCTAAGTTATTCCTCCAAGGAAAAGCTGTGTGACAAGCACAGGATGCAGATGTGTGTGATCTTCAAAGCCTTGGAAGTGTTGGGCAGTCTCCAGAGCAGGTGAAAAGCACATGTGGCTCCACCTGCAAGTCTGGAGCAAGCAGAGCCTTGAAGCACAGTACCCGTAAGATTGTCCTGCTCATATTGAGCAAGTCCCACCTGTCCTGAGACCTGTCACATCCACATGTGACTTGTGTGTCTGGAGTATCCAGCACCAGCCAGGACACACCATGGCATGGTCACTTATGCATGGCTGAGTTTTAGACACAGGAAATCCCAGTTCTGCCTTTTTTTTTTTTTGTTGTTGTTGTGGAAGTGAGTAGTAGAGATGCAGGTGATACTAACCATGGCTTAAGAGTATTGAGCTAATTATAGAAACACTTGAGCATGACAAGCACGTCAGAGGGTTCTGTTTATGTTTATATTGATTAAACTATTAACAAGAATATCAAATCCCATTACACTAATCATTATTTTGCTTCCCTGCCTTCTTGTCCCTCTTTGTTCTTCCCTGAATACAATAAACACATGAAGGGAGATCTTTCACCTCAGGTGTCTGAAACACCTCCCAGTATCCAGTGTGGAGGTGGGTAGTACCTGCTCTGGCTTCAGTGGAGCTGTTTCTGTGTCTGACCCCTGCTTAGGAGGGGAAAGGCAGGAGAAAAGTGTCCCCAAAAATAGTGAGAGACTGCTGCTAAGGAAGTGACAATGCTGGAGAGTATTTAACCCAAGGGGATGCTCTCTTAGTATCTTTTGACAGGTATGCAGACATCTATAAAGGAATAATACTGGCTTGTAGATTAGTTATTAACATAATTTAAAGTGGTAGAAGGATGTGTTCGTGTAACCAGCTTCCCTCTGGTTCTCCATCACCACTAACATTTAAGGTCTGTTGGGGAATAATTTTACAGTGTTGCCCAGGAAAACCTGTTCTATTTGAAGTCCAATTCTAGACTTCCTTAAAAAGGTTCAAAAAATGGAAGTATTGCAGTTGAGATTGAGGTGAAAGAACAGGTCTTGGGTGATCAGTTGTTTGTGTTCTGAGTTGGAGGACATAGGATTTGCTGCTAAAGCTATTTTTCTTTTAGCAGACTTTTACAGCCCAATTGCATTTTTATTAAATGGATCAAAGTGATCTATTGAAAAACATGTTGGAATTGTTGGATTTTTTTCTGAAAACATTCATCAAGGCTTGGAATACTTTCAGGATTTTCTGAATCTCTAATTTTAATGTCTGTATGCTTGGGGAGATGTGCCTAAAGATGTTGCCAGAATCTTTTGGCCAGGTTTGTAGGCTTGAAAAGCCAGTTGCTTTAATTTTTTTGTGTTATATGTTAGTGATGAAACATTCAACACTATTTAAGGAATTCAAATCCCTCGTTCCCACTCAAATTAAAAGCATCTGGGCATTCAGATCCCTTAGTCAGCTTTATCAGTCTATAACTTCTAGTTTGATATAACTAATTTGTGTTAAACATACTTTTAAGTGCAGTTATATTATGATTTATCTCATGGTGGTATTGCCTCACAGTCATAATTTCAAGCTTGCACACAGTAGCTGTCTGTATCCCAGTGGACTGGAAAACTTTATAAACAAATGTAGGCCATTCCCAAGTCCTTGGGCCAGCAAAACTTCCACTGAGGTCTTCAGGAGCTTTGCTCACATGATATATCTAATTTCAGACCATGAATACTACAGTGTACAGAAGCAGGCAGCATCCTTTGCTTGAAGGTCACTTTGGGGAGAGGAGCAGCAGCCCACACATGTTCCCTGCCACATTTTGGAGGAGAAAATAATGGTTATCAGCTGAAATTGTACAGGGTTATGTGCACAGAATGGGATTTTGCACTGAGGGAGTTGACAACACTGGCTCAGAGCAGGGTTCTGACTAAAGGAAACATTTCCTGGGATGTTCTGCAGAATATATGGGTTTGGCATTATTCATGTAACTGGTTATTTGCCAAATGTGTAAAGACTAAAACCTCAAGCTTTTAATTCAGGAATTTTCTGCTTTAACATGTTCTCTCTCAGTGCTTTGATGTCACAGAATTAAAATGTTTGTTTTCAGTCTGATTTGACATTAAGCTGGTTTAATGTCTTACAGAAGCTGTTTTGAAAGCTTTCCTTTTCCTCCCTGGATCCAGCTCCCTGGGAGGGTGACATCTCTTATCATCAGTCAGGCAGTTCTGAGTTGTGGCTTTAGATAATGAAAACCAAGCCCTAGCGTTTTGCTTCCCAGCACAGTTCTTCCTTTATATCCTTTCACCTCAGATGTTTTTTCCTCTGCATATCTCAGTGTGCACAGTACAGCATTATAATGAGCAACCCAAAATTTCAATGTCTTGGTGTTCTCTTCCTTACAGATGAGACTTGCAAGGAAATTGCAGACCTATGTCATGGTTCTGAAGGTGTTTTCTGTCTTCATCCACAGTTTTTTGTTGTCTTGCAATTGAAGTCACTGCTCATAATCCCCTGCTGCCAGGGGTTTGTCACTTCTGATCCCAGCTATGCTCCTTTTTTTTTGTTTTGGTGTGACAGTGCTAATGTGCTCCGTGGGTTTCCCTCTTGGCTGAAAGACAGCAGGAGAGTTTTAGCTCTTCAGTGCTGTTTGCTCATTTCCCTGAGTTCATTCTTGCTTGGCTGCATGTGCTGCCTCAGCCCAGCTGCTGCAGCGACCACTGGTGACACAGGGCAGGGGCTACCAGGCTGTATCCACCTCTGTGTTCCACGCAGCATCCACAGCCTGCTTTATGGCCCTGATCCAACACTCAGAAAGGATAAAGATGCTGCTGAGAACCAGACACCTGCAGTAGTGTTAGATGGAGAGCCAGGGACCCTCTGCCCTTAAGCAAGAAAAGATTAGACTGCCCAGTGGGGACACTGGCAGGTCATTTCATGAACTGTCTGCCTTTTTATTTTCTGGTTTTAATTTTTTTTCCTGTTTTCTCTCCTGTCCTAAAGCCTGGATCAGAGATTTATAAGGTGCTCTGGGTGCTTCCTTTCAAGCAGGGATGTTGGGGAACACCATCTGAATTGCTCTTCCAGCCATGTGCTGGAGTAAATGGAATCCAAGGGCTTTGGAGCCTGCAGCAGTGAGAATACAGGAAATGGAGAGAGATGGTCCAGCAATGAACAAGAGACAGGATATTTTGGAGTTTGCCTTTTAAGAGCAACTATTGTGCATCTTAAAATCCAGTGAGATGCTGGAGAGCAGTTAATGCTCTGCCTTGGAGACTGAGCTGGCTGGTCTTGTGTTTGCTCTTGATTTGAATGTACTGTGCCCCGGGCTGGACTGCTCAGGGCCACATTGGTGCAGAAAGGCAACGTCCTTGAGGTGTCAGAGTGCTGCAGGAGGCTGCTCCTGGGCTGTTCTCCCAGCCCTCTCCCCACCACCTGGGTCCCCCTTCCCTGTCCCAGCAGGGGTAAAAGAGATGCTGGTTATCTCTGGCAGGTAACTGAGCTGTGAGGGTGCTGCCTCACCTGTCAGTTTTTGGACTTCAGCAGAGGCACAAGCAGCTTTGGACTTCTCTTCAGGAGACTCAGGACACAGGTCAGTGGGTGAAAGAGGACAGAGATGCAGAGAGCTGCAAATAGAAAAGTGACACTGTTTCAACCACTAACTCAATGGCAAAAGACAACANTGTTGAAAAAAAAAAAAAAAAAAAAAAAAAAAAAAACAAAAAAAAAAACCACGAAAACAAAAACCAATTTTTTTAGCACAGTCTCTGTGGGCTTTGGATTCCCAGAGCACCCTGGAGGTATTGCTCCCTGTCCCACTCCTACCAGCAGCAGGGCTGTGGGGAAGGGGCTTCTCACAGGCTGAGCTCCCTCCACATGGTGCAAATGTGTTCCTCAAACATGACCTGAGTCATGGAAGCCAGCAGCAGGAGGTTTAGCAGGGTGGCCCTCAGTGCTGCACCTCCCAGTGATGGCTGCCTGGGATCCAGAGCAGGGCTGGTGGGAGTAAGGATGGGGGGGAGAACCAGGCAGTTGGGAGAGAGATTTCTTGATTGTTAACCTCATCTTTCTGGGACATATTCCACATCTAATACTTACACTTGGGAAAGGAGGAGGTGCCTACTTTTTCCTGCTATTTCATGAAGGAGTATTTAGCTGCCTGCTCTTACAATTTTTTTTTTTTTGTTGTTGTTATTGCTCTTTCACAAAGTGCATTGGGACACCACAGCCAGAGTCATCTCTTCCCTGGGGCCAGAACCTGTCTGTGTTCTTGTGTTGTGGAGACTCTTACAAGCCCAGGGAACACCTTCCAATGGTGGCAGTCTCACAGAGGAGGTTTCATAGGCAGCTAAAACTAAATATTATTGCTTGTAATTTATAATTGAATAAGTAACTACAAATGAATGTGACATGTAAATAAATAAAGCCATGCTTTAATTAGAGGGTTATTTCTAATCAGGAAGTCTTCCTACAACACAGCCTTGACAACACATCTCTTCCAAGTGGATGCTAAAGCAGCAGTATTTTCCATGGGAAGAGCAAACCAGGGGAGAATTCTGCCATCTGATAAAGGCCCAGTGCTGCCAGTTACTGAATTGCATTTTGCTGATGGGAGCCATGGGGTTTTATTTTCTGTGTCAGGAGGAGGAAACTCAGCTGGTCCCTGGGACAGTGGAGCTTTGCAGAGCTGATTTTGCACGTTGGCTCTGTCCTACCCAGGTAGTCTTGTTTAAAAGTCCAGTCTGAGAGTGCAACATTTTTCCAGAATATTAGCTAAAATCTTTAAACCCACATTTTAAGCTGTCCATGACCAGCCCTGGTGAGAAGTGGCCACAAACAAGGGCTTTGCTTTTGAAAATTTGCAAAGAATGTTAAGAAAAAGCCCTGTATTGGCTGCAACATTATAAAGACATTTTCCCCTCATCTAGACATTGTCAGAGAAATACAACATGTTCAGTTGTACCTGTCTGCAGTAAGCAGTTCCTTCGTGGAGCCTTGAAAACCTTCTTCCCCTCACAGGAAGTTTTTCTCTCAGGTAACCCACGTGTGTCTGGTGCCCCCTCATCCCATATCAGGATCGATGGCTTCCTCATCTTCCCATACATGCCTGCCAAATCAACAGGGTATGAGCTCAGTTAACTCACCCAGCTCATTCTTGAATCACATGGTGATGTTTCTCCAAAGACAGAGCAGGTACAGATGAAATCTTGCCACTTGCAACTCATTCTAATTAAAAACCTAAAAGTAATGAGCTCTGCAATAGCAATCCATGCTGGGAAGGAGGCAGCCATAGTGTGCAAGACTCACAGCATTAGAAGCAGAGTTCAAAGGTAGTTATTCCTCCCTGTGTCCACTAAAATGTGTTATTACATATTCCCTTGGAATTTCAAATCTTTATTTTTTTTATCAGTTCGTTGAAGTTATTTTTACAAAAGCTTTGGAAGTGTTTCCATCAGTTATATGAAAAGGCTATCCAGAATAAACAAGAGAAAGCTGTGTTCTATGAACAACTTAATGCACTTCAAAAAGTTCAGCAACCTGATGGAAAGTCAGATTATTTGCAGAAGGTCAAATCAATTTTATGATCAGAAAAATGTTAGCAAATTGCTTTTCTTAGAAGCAAAGCAAGGGAAGTATTTTCCAAGAAATATGCTCAAGGAAAGATCAAATTATACTTATTAGAAACCATCACTGAATGAGACCTATTCTCTTTAAGGCACTTATTCCCTTTGTAATGCCAAGCCATTACATCCAAATATCACACAGGGGCATGGTCAGGTACAAAAGTTTTTTACTCTGTAGAGAAAACAAATCAGAACTGGGGCATTTCTGTCTGTGCTGTAGTGAATAATCTTTGAGAGAGGATTTTTATCTATTTACTTGTGTAACTTCAAAATAGGGTGCCAAGGGGCTCTGACCCATAAGAATGCAGTGTCTACTTAGGAGCCATATTTCTTTAAAACCTGGTGGCTGCTCCAGATTGTCTCCAGCCAGTGCATCCATGGGAGAGGGGAAAGGCTGGGTGCTGTTGGAAGACAATGACTTCATGCTTGAGGAAAGGAGTGCCCTGCCTGGCCTTAGTGAGAGAGGCAGAGTAAGGTATGAAGGAAAATAGCTCCCTAGTGTTCTAGCAAGAGCCCAAGATAAGCTCCAGGTGACTTTTTTCCTGGCCAAGAGTTGTCCTTCTCAGCACTTTGCCTCTCTGCTTCTCGGCAAGCAGAGCTAAGAATCAAAGTCTCCTTTTACCTGCTGCCATGGCTGAGTTGCAGAGTCAATGCATCGACCTGTTTTGCATCAGTATCCACATGACTGACGCAGACTGACATGATCTGTGCCCTGGAGCTGGTGGCATGAATAAAAATCTGCTGGAGAGGTCTAAAGAGAGGGATGCAGAGAGCAAATGGATGACTGGAGCATTCCTCCTGTCACCTCTGTTTGCGGCATCCAAACATTTGGGGACTTTGCTTCTGTTGTATCATAGACTTTTTTTTTTTTTTTTTAAGTTATAACTTATTCTCATATTTCTGCCTGTATTTTTATTTTTTGGACCTTATATAAATAACACTGGAGTCTGCTGTTCTTGAATGGATGGATAAAAAGGACCTGGTTCCTCCCTTTACAGTTTGATACCTGGTAAATTAGTAAATGTTGTATGTATGGTCATGGGAAATGCTTGGGAATTTTCCATCAGTGTGTTCATTAATTGGAAAATGTGCTCTCCATAGTTTAAAACAGAATGGAAATTCAAATCTATGATGAGGACTAAAAGCTTTCCTGATTTTGTGCAAGTCTTAGAGTGCATTTTTAGTATATTTAATGTGAAACCACAAAGATGGCCAAAGGGAAGGAGAGAAAGGCAAGCAACCTGCAAGAAGTTTTAGCTTTAGGTTGGTGACATGTCAGTTAATTTAATAATGGCCACTTAAAATGGGAATGGGGAAAACAAGGCTATAATGAAGGACAGGCACCTGGACTCTTACAGGAAAAGAGCAGTTCAAGTCCAGAACAGGACTAGAAAAATCAAAAACTTTCTGGGATACTATATTTTGGCTCTGCTCTAAGGTTTAAACGGACTTCTGTGGTGTTTGTTATGTTTGTACATCGAAGACAAGGCAGAATGGAATTTAAACACTGAGATGTGGAGGAAAAAGCAAATGAGAGAAGCAGTCAGGTGTTGTGCCAGATAGACACATACAGGGGTAAATGTCTGCATTAACCACTGGGCATGGTTCTCTGGTGAGAAACATTTTTATGGGGGGATATATGAATACTACTCATTATTAAAAATAACTATTTGTTGTGCCTCAGTCTGTTGGTCTGAAAAGTTACACACACCCACTCGGGTTAGAAATGAATGCTGCCTGGCAGGGTAACTTCTTATCAGACAGCTCATAGATTTGAAGCTATTTGACCAAACCAGCAGTGAATAGTTAAGAATAAATGTAGTTCTAGAAACCAGGAAAACACACCTAGGAACAGCAGGAAGGTACTGCTTTTTTTTTTTTTTTATTACATAGTCAGAACAAATTATTTGACTACGGATAATGAAGCATCAGGTCTAAAATCTTTTCACTACATGCATTTATAATTCAATAGATATGAAAAACAGGTTGATTTTTAACCCTCTGGTGGCAGATGGTTGCCTGGCCTAAACTTATGCCATATTTTTGAAGTTAGTATTACTAAGTCAGGCTGCCAAGAGGTGAAATTCAGCTCTGTATTGGGATTTTTAAGAGCTTTAGTGCCACAGGCTGTACCTGCCAGACTTTTCCCCTCAGAACCTCCCCAGGAAAGCAGAGGAACAGTGTAGTGCCAAAGCAAAGCTCCAGGGGCTGAGCTGACCACAGACCTGGCCAAGTCCTCTGTCCTGCTGCAAGGAGAACTCTGTACAAGAGTTTGCTTTTGCCCCACTTTTCCTACCAAAAATGCCACACAATCCTTCTGTGTTACCTTGGAGTTTGCAGCACAAGTGTTGGGAAAAGAGTCTGTTAAATGGGAAATATGAAAAGAGTAGATTTAAAATAAATAATCTACTCAGACGTTGTGTAATCACAAAGATAATTTATTTGTATCAGGGAAGCATTTAATTATCATATACAGAAGTGTTCAATTTTTATGCATATTCAGTTTTACCACATAATTCAAATTAAGTCTCTAAGCATATGTGTTAGAACTGTTCAGCAGGTTTCTGTCTCCAAACACTGCAATATGGGAAAGCAGAGCTGCAGAAATATTTTCTCTCACTTGATTCCCTTTCCCTGTTAACACTGACCTCTAGAAAACTTTTCTGAAGGGCTGAGGTAAGGGGTAGAGTAAAAACATCCAAGTGCACACACACTTTGACAAACTGCATTATTTGGAAAAGACACAGATCTGTAGAACTCTTTGGGTTTTAATCACTTGGGTGCTTTTCAAAAATATTTTCTGGTCAGAAGCTGCTCAGCTCTGGTTAATGAAGGACAACATCTCTAAACTGGTGCAAAGCTAAGCTCTTGTCTGGGAAGTTTTTAAATCAGTGTAAAGGTTACGTTACACCTGTGATATTTCCAATTACTTCCAAAATCAGAGATTAGTTAAGCATCATGCATAAGTGATAAATAAATAGCTTCCCAGATACTTTTAGGGTTTATTTTACTTTGCATCTCCAATCCTTCCACTGCAGTTGCATGAAAAGGTGTTGCTCACTTGTTTAAAGAATGACGTATCATAAATATAGATATCTTTTTGGCAATCTCTAAAAATACTCTTCAGTCTTGTGTGATTTAATGATTGATGCAGCTTGGAAATCAAACTCTTTTCTAGGGGTTGTTGTAAGATAAACTTATGGTTTAGGACTAAAATTCACATGAGCTAAGCGGGGGCAGTGTGAAGAGGGTACTGTTTTAGGATGCTAAAAATGGCTTCTGGCAGAATTTAGGAGCCAGTATAACATAAGTATCCAACTTCCTGGGCTTTGTTTGGTTTCTTTTTGAGAAATGATCCACTTCTGCTCCTGTCTGCAAACAGAAGATTTGGAAGAAAGATAAAAAAGATCTTGGCAATGCATGGCTCTTTCACCTCCTTCTCTTTCCATATTGTACTCATTAGTGGTGAGCATGACAACGTGTTCTGAATGCATCCAAATAAATAACCCTCTTTTTAACATAGGGCAGACCAACATGCATTTTTAATTATTGCTTAAAGATCTTGGTTTGCAAGCAGTGATCCTCTGGCCACCAACAAGCAAAAAACCAAAGCTTTGAGATGGAGGTTTTGAACCCAAGTGGGCTCTGCCCACTGGCAGTGAGTGAGGCATGGGGATGGAGGAGAAGTGTTGCTGCAGCTTTGCTGGATTGTTAACACTTTAATCAGGAGGTTCTATGTGGATGTCCCGGGTGCTCGGTGCTTGGCAGAGAAGTTGTCTGTCGAAACAAGAGAATTACAAAACCACTTAAAGGATGTGAAAACTGGCCTCCCCTAAAATGTCCAGAGGCACTGGATGCAGGGCTTCATTTGGAAAAAGACACATTGACTCTAGATGATGCATAGATTCCTATTTTTAAAAAGAAGCTTTGACTGGGGAGCTCCCCTTCATCTTAAAATAAATAATTCCTCCTAGCCTATAGTTTCAGAATGAGATCTATTTTTTCTCTCTGGGTTGTTTCATAGCCCTGATGCTGCTGTATCAAAGTGCTTCTCTCATTTTGATAAATCCCCAAGAGACAGGAAAGCAATATAATTGCAAGCCAGTTTTTCAAAAACTTCTGGATAACCCCCATTAAAGGCAAAAAAGCATAGCTGCAAAAATTATTCATTTCACTCATAAGTCCAAACATGGTCACTTACAGCCTGGAAAATGGGCTGATTTATCCAAGATGGCCTGCTGTTGTTGTAGCTGAGTGAAGTTAAATAATGCAGTACTCTTTAAAATTGCATGAGTATATGATTTTGTTTGCTTTATTCATTCCTACTCCCTTGTAGTTTATTGCAGTCAATGATTATTGCATCTGTTCAATCCATCTCTGCAGCTGTGGGAATGGCTGCTTGTGCCATGCACTGAGCTAGACTGTTCCAAAAGAAAGCTGAATTTTCTCTCTGCTCTGAGTGTAGGAATGACTGAATGGCCTTTTCTTTATCCTAAGGAAAGCACAGCATGGAAAGTGAGTAAGGGTTACCTTCTAATAAAATAGCCTGATCAACTACACTGGCATCCTTGGGAAGCAAAAGTTTCTGCAGTGTGCCCACCACACAAGGCAGCAGTTGCAATGTCTCTGTCTCCTGTTCAGGCTCACTGTAGGGTCTTCCTTGCTGGATCTCTGTCCTGAGAGTGACTTCCTGGACCAAACTGTATGGCAAACTAGAGTCTGGGAATGCTGAAGGAGAGGTGCAAGGCAAGGGGAAGTATCAGGAGAGCATCTACCACTACTACCTGCTGCACAGCAGAGCTGCAAGAGCAGCCTGACCTTTGGAAGAGGTGGAGACTGTCCAAGGAGCCACGGGGCTGCTGGAAGCCTCGACAGCTCAGTGCTCTGAGTGGCTCTGCCAGCATCTCAGAGCACAGCCTTGAGCAAGCCAGTGCAGCTGTGGACACCCCTCCTTGCCCAGGATTAGCTGTACCTGCCCAGGCTGGTGTGACTGCCCTCACAGCTCTGCTCAGAGAGGTTGCATCAGTGTCCCACGGTGCACAGAAGAAAGTAATGAGCTGGATTAACACGACTTAACACACCTATTTAAACTGATCAAATGATAAGGTGATCCGGCCTGCACTGACTTAGGGAGAGGTCATGAGAGCCACTTTGCCAACAGCAACATGAAGTTGAGGACAGATGGCCAAGGATGACAGTCCAATATCTCCCACTGGCCTAGCTGTCTGCATTGATAGCTCTTTCCAGACCCTTTGGAGGCTGCACAGCAAGGCTTGGAAACATGCATTTGCTACTGGTCTGAAAAACCATGGAAGTGTGGTGGTGAGAGAGTGTTTCAGACATGGCTCCTAACATTATTTAGGAATTAATATTATTAATTTGGATCAGTTATTTCTCTGCTTGTGTAAGAGTTATTGTCCTTCCTATTTGAGAGACAGGGACAGAGAGAAGGTGGTAAGTACCAAAGAATCCAGCAGTTGTCTGGTCTTATCTGAGATTCAGGTACAAGAAATGAAATCCTGACCCAATGAAAACCAACAACTCTTGTGAGCAGCTTCAGCATAGCAGAGATCTGAACAAAGAGAGAAAGACTGTCCAGTGTGAGGCATTGCTCACATCAAGGATCATCTCTCCTGCAGGAACCTGAGGAATTACAGAGGATGCCTCATCCCTGGAAGTGTGCAGGGCCAGGCTGGATGAGGCTTTGAGCAACCAGGTCTAGTGGAAGGCGTCCCTGCCCATGGCATTGGGGTTGGACCCTGATGGCCTTTAAGGCCCCTCCCAACCCGAACAATTGTGTGATCCTTTGGCACAGTCAGTGCTGGTTCTGCTCAGCCCTGTGACTGTTGTGTGTGATCAGGTGAACCCCGAGGTGCTGTGACAGCAGGGGCTCCAGCAGCTAACCAGACCAGCACTTTGGTTGTCTGAACTCTTTTTGAGTCAGGTCAGGTTGCTGTCTGTTGGGTCTTGCCCATCTCTACAGTTTTTCCTCCTTGCCCTACCCCACCCTGCCCACAGTCAATCCTGAAAATCGTGAAGCAATTGCCAGCATTTCCAGGCAACCTGCCCAAAGAGCAACACGGCGAGCAGTTTCTCAGGAAGCTCCATCACAGAGGACTTGGACATGATGCCAAGAGCTCTTGCAATATCTGATAGTACAAGCTCAGCTACTGGAGGTGAGCAATAAAAGTCTTTCTCTCATCTTTTTCCCTCTGTCTCTTTGACCTCTTGGCTGCAGAAGAAGTTTGAATATCTAATCTAAAGGCACCAAAGGCTAAAAGCCAGAAGAACCAAAGGCTTTTTATGAACCAAGTTAAGCTATCACACAGCAAAGGAAGAATTTGGAAGGGGGCTGACTTGCATTTCTCTGTGCCTTTGTTGCCTTCTCCTTAGGCCTGGTAGCATCTTATTAATTTGTACAGTCACTGCAAAATAAAGGTGCTAGCCTTCCTGAAAATTTGGGTTGCTGGGCCTGTACTAAAATGAAAACCAGAATATTTTAGCTGTCATAAATATTTTAATTCTAGAAGGAGTCTTGACTGGGGGATTCTGTCTTCACTGTGTTACTTTGAAAGGCATTTAGGATGAATTTTAAAAGATTTGATTATATAGAACAAGTATCTTTTTATTTACAATAACAAAGCTACAATGGTAAAAATGTCCTATGGGAACAAGTAATTTAAAAAAATAAGACCAAAATCCATAAAAACTAGCAAAGGTTCCTTTCTTTACAAATGAAAAAATGCATACACAAAGTGCATAAAATAAGTTTTTAAATGGAGAAGATTGTGTAATGGTTCTGCCCTACAGCACTAACCCTTCTCTTGCCTTTGTCTCGATCCTGCTGACCAAACTGCATGTGGGGACCCACCAATGCAGGCTTTTGATTTGGTTTAAATTCTTCCATTATAAGTCAGTTTGTGGTGAGTTTTCATGTTCACCTAACCCATGCCAAAAACATCCCAGTAAATTTTGCAAAATGAATATCAGCACTCACTCGAAACTCTTAACAAAGAAACCCAAGAAAACAGTGAGGTTTTCTTTCTCTTTTTATTTTTTCTTTTTTTTTCTTTTTTTTTCCCTCCCAACATACTGCTTTGATCTGCCATGCAATTGGGTCAGCACTTGGGAAATACATTTCAACATCCACATCTGTGATGTGAATATTATGCAGGAGATCCTAAATGTAAAACCTCACAGATCCTACGACCGATCACCCTGTCAAAAAACATGACACCTGCAAAAGCCTTTAACTAGCATGGGGACCAAACTAGTCAAGAGCAAAAAAAGACAGGTATCACTGTGCCAGAATCTCATTTAATTAGAACAGCACAGTCTCACAGATCATTACTGGCTAAGAAAACCTCTGTTGTTCATTTCCAGAGCAGGATTATGCTGATACTCAGCTTGGGGAGCTTTTAGGCCTTGTCCAGACAAGAAGGTTTTACCACAGTAATTTTCCTAGGGTAAATGAGCCTAAATGCTCGTGCAGGCAGCTGAGCACTCAGTCTGAAACCCACTGCTGGTGTGCAGGGAGCCATTTCTGGAGCCTGCAGGCAGGCAGTGACTTGGGGGATGCATCCTGGGCCATGCAGAGTTGCACAGGCACTGCTGGTCTGCTGGGTGCTTGTGAGGAGAAGAGCAGTGTGAGAGAGCTGTGTCCTGAATAGCTGCAGGCAGCAGCAGGTGCTGGCTAGGGTTCCCTACTGCCCCTCTGAAGGGTGTCTGCAGCACGGGAGGCTCCGTGCTGCGTGCTCTGACTCCCCAAATGTCCTTCCTCTGCGGGGCCTGGGAGCACAGAGACAACTTTCAGTACTGGGCAGCACTGCCAAGGGTCCTACTTGTCCTGAGGAGATGTGGATGCTCTCTGAGATCTCAGCTTGGTGTAAGCAAGCAGACAGGCTGCCCTGGGAGACCCCAAAGAGAGCCTTGCAGAGACCACAGAGAGGAGAGCAAGGAGAGGGACGGAGAAGCTGGAGAAGGAAGGCAGAAGTATGGGGAAGCAGGGAGAGCTTTGCAGCTCAGAGGGCCCTTAGGGAGGTTCAGAGTTGAGAGAGGGTTTGGCCTCTTCCCTTGTAACCCCGTAGCCCTGAGGGCAATGAGGGTACAGCCCTGATGGCTGAGGCTGAATTCTCCATCACTCCCAAGAGGTGTAAAATGATGGCTGTGGGGACACAGACTCCTGCATCCCAGGGGTTACTCAGCAGGGCATAAGCCAGTCTTCCCACTGGCAGCCTTCACCTAGGAAGGACTGGGGAGATTCCCAGGCAGTGCTTACAGCCATCCTGTCAGTAGGACACTTGCCCCGTGCTGTCCCAGCTGAGCTCTGCAGGCTGCTTTCGGGCCTGTATTCCCACAGAAATGATGGCAGTGTGGTTCAGAGACACTGTCCCAGCCTGCCACACAAAGCTCTGCCCTCACTCTTATGAATCCCACAGCAGCCAAGAAGTCAAGAGGGAACTCAGTTGGGTTCCTTTTTAATTCGGAAGAGGTTAAAAACCAGAAACATTCCTTCACCTCAGGTCACTGTCTGGGCTTTGCTCCCCCTTGTTCATTTCTGTGTTTTCTTCTCAAAGCAAGTCCAGCCCTCTGTGCCTTGATAGGACCTTCTCCCCCCCCTTCCTTGGCCTACCTTGCCTTCCTTCAGGGACTGTGGTCTGCTGGGGCCTTTCACAGCCACCAAAGCAGGCTCTTTCCCCTGGAAAAAGCAAAATTTTTGTTTTGCAGAACAAAATGCAATGCAGTTTGAGTGTTATTACCATTTGCTAAAGCATTCCTGCCTTCCTCATATGCTGAACTAGGATCTCACAATCTTGTGCATTTTAATCTCTACAGTAGGCACAATCCACAAGCTTGCCCTAAAAGTTACCTTTCAGGGATAAATGGCTTTCTATGAAGGTTTTCACTGTCTTCTGATACTCATCTTCAGTCAGGTGGAGCTGGGCTACCTCCTTGTTCGATGAGCACTCTTCTGTCACTGTCCTCTCCTCTTGAGCAGACCATTGCGCAGCAGAAACCCCAAAACCTGCTTTATCCAGGTTCCTTGTAAACATCCTCCCAATGGAACTGTTGGACACAAGAATTACGATTGCTCTCCCTTTCATATCAACGTTCCTCTCCGTGGTGCCAAAGGAGAAGATGATAATGCAGCAGGTCAGAAATGCGATGGAAACGCACACGAAGGCATAAAAGAGGCAGGAAAGGGTCATGGCGAGCACTAAGTCTGTGGCCAGCAGGAAGAAATGCTGCAGGAGGAAAAGCATCGTTTGGAGGATTAGCTGCTGCCTCCTCACTCTCAAGCAAGCCGAGGAATCTGCCAGGAGTCACCGTGTGCAGCACGCTGTTATAAAGCCAGGAGCCTTGCGAAATGTGCGGAGGCAAGGCAAAGCCCCGTGGGGAGGATGAATCATTTGCTGGGATAGAGCAATAATGGGGATTTTCAAGCCACGTAGGTTTTCAGGCAAAAGCAGTGCTGTGTTTGTCTTGGCTTTGCTGTGCACTTGGATGCTCTGCTGGGCTGAAATGTAGGATTTGTTTTGTAAGGCCGTTTCATCATGTGTCATCTTTGGGGCCAGTGATGTATATAGGTTATTTGGAAGCAGACAGTTTTAAGGGATTTCTTCAAGGACTGTGTGCATAGCACTGGGAAACCATGAAGTTGAAATAATTCCCCATATCTGCTCAGCACTCTGAGGCTCTTAAATTTGCCACTCTCCTACTGCTGTAACACAGGTGGTTTCTGTGAGTCTGGGCAAGGACCCAAATGGGCACAGGAGTGGGAGCCCTGCCCTGTGTAAGCAGCTCTTGTTGTGCTGTAAAACAAGCCACCCTGGGAGTGCTGTGCTGCTGGGCTCTAGGGACTGTGCCAGTCCAGGGGGGGTCACTCACATCAGAGACAAGAATAAAGCTGGGTGCTGGAGAAAGAGGTTTTTTTGTTTTGTTTTGTTTTGTTTTTTTTTTAATGACAACAGAGATTTAAGGGAGGGTTTTGCTGTTTCTCAGGCAGGCAGAGCAGTGCCATGGCACGGGGCGTAGTTACCTCTGACTGCAGGGCACAGAGCAGGGCTCCCTGCTGCAGCTGTAGCCTCTGCAGAACTGGGGAGAGCCCAGCTGGGAGTGAGACCAGCAAAGGTGAATGCTCCATCATCGAGACTCAGCTGACCTCCAGAAGAGGGTCAGGAGGGATGCTGCCAGCTCTTCTTGTGCTTTCCCACTGAGGCTGGAGGCAAGGCCTTTCTGTTCCTTCTTGGTCATGGTGGAAGTGCTGCTGATCACCACTAAACCCTTGGCATCAGAACCTGCTCTTTAAATACTATTTTTTTTAACTATTTCTTTTTGGTGAGGGCCCATGTAAAGGGTCCCCCTTAAGAAGCTGTGGTTGTGTTGCAGATGGGAGTTGTGTTCATTCCCTGTTCCAACTGGAAAGGCACTGGGAGTGTGGGACTGGCTGTCAGCACGAGCCACACACGTTTTACTGGTCCTTCTCGCTTGTCCTCTGTACAAACGTGCAGATCCCATCTTGTGGATCAGTAGGGTTGTGCTATCACAGCCATCCAGCTCCAGGTGCTTTTGGGATGGTGCTGCTGTCAGCTGCGCCCCAAAACCAGACTGTGCACCCCACCCAGCATGTGTACAAACATGCAGATCATTCTTCGGAGTGGACAAGGGGATGTAGCATCCAATTTGCTTTCCAGTGGCTCAGCAGCAGCGAGAGGCAGCAGGGCTGAGCATATTTGGGGGAATTATCTTACCAGGGGCTTTTACAAATCTTTAAGCCCTTCTTGCCAGAAGACTGGGGCAGGACATTCTTCTGCAAAGAATCTATGGTGAAAAAGGACTACCTGCACGGCTTATTTAGCAAAAAGAGGTATTATTCCTATTCCTAGCACAGGAGCCACAACTGCAAATGCCTGTGCTCAGTTCTGACTGGGAAAGCACGAGTCCCTCCCCACTGGTGAAGACAGCACAGCCCTGGCCCTGCTGCCATGCTTGGCAGGGAGAGTGTGAGTGGCAAACTGAGTAGATGTGGGCACCATGCTGAGGGGGGCACTGGCCCTCCCCATCCATGGATCAGCAGGAGTGGTAGTCCAGGCTGGACTGGTGTGTCTTGCCAGCTTGAAGTGTGAGCAGGGCAAGCTCCTGTCTGCAGGCTGATGAGGACATACCTGCCAGGCTTTGAATGAGCAACCCGAGCCTCCTGTATCTTGGCCAAAAAGGTCCATGGTGCTTTTTGCTGCCAGAAAGGAAAAACTCAAGGCACTGCCTCTCTAAACAATGAGTTTGCACACTCTGCTTGTTAGGTGTGCTGACAGAGCGTGAAAAGCCTCCATGCTCCTCTAAACACTGGAGACTAAAGGTCAGCCCAAGGCAGGAGAAGGGGAGTGGAGGGCTCCAGTCTTCTCTTGCTGGCCCCGGGTGTTTGGACTTTTGCCTGTCGGTGAGACCTGTTGGAAGATTTATTTCCTCACTGCACTTCCATGGTGATGGAGTTGAGGAAGTGTGTTTCTGTGTGGGGTGCACGCAAGGTCGACGTTTCACCTCAGATCTGAGGTCATTTTTCTAGGAAAAAAAAATAATTGTTCACGTCCTTTTTGGCTTGAAAAGAAAGGAGTATTTTACAAAACTTACCTTTTCTAGTAAATGCCATTTAGCATGAATGCAGTGACGCCACTTGTTGGCCGCCAGCGGGGCTGCAGCAGTGGTGGCTGGCAAAGCTCCCACCTCCCCCCGACCCAATTTCCCAATTTTGGGGGGCCCGCAGCCCTGAGTGACACCTCCCCTCATTTTGGGTGACCGTAGCCCTGAGTGACCCCTCCGGAACCCGCAGCGGCTGCTTCCCCCACCACACAACACCAGCAGCCCTTGAGACAGGGGATGTCAGTGTTCCCACCCTTCTTCTAGGCTGACCCTTCTGCTCTCACCCAGAAATCCTCTGGTTTTAAGAGGTGAACCACCAGCTACCCAGAACCACTGAGATAATTATTTTATTTGTAATTTTCTTTTCCCCCTAAGAGAGATTTCTTTCTTCAGTCGTTCGTCTTAGTCAACAAATAAATATTAAAATGAGAGGTGCTAGTGCAGGTCAAGAAAACACTTCAAAAGCAGTGATTATTTTCTTTTTTTTTCTTTTTTTATTTTTATTTTTATTTGTCTCCACTACTGTAATATCTGGGAACAGTCAAGAGCTCAGGCTTGCCCTGGGTTTTATATTTCCATATTCACAAGCATAAATAAATCTATTTTGCCAGTTGGTGACCCATGGGGCAACAGTGACACATCAATTGGCTCCACTTCTGGCTGTCACCAGTTAGTGGTTTGCACTACAGTCACCAGCCTAACTCTTCCAAGGGCTTCCACTGAATCCTTTCCCAACCAGCATTAATCATCAGGCTGCTGCATCATTTTAATTGAGTAGATTGTTCTTTTCAAGCCTGTTCGAGAAATGACTGATGAATGCTCTACTTCTGCACGGGATTTGCTGTTTCTTATGCTGAGCAAGAAGTTGAGTGAATAGGTGTGCAGTGTGAGCTGGGTTATTGAGTGATTCCCTTGGGTGTCCTGGGCCTCTCACAGAAGGTGTCTGGCTATTCCCAGCAGAGTGATTTGGGATTTTCACTGGAGGGTATGTGCTGGAGATCTCATGGCAGGCTTGAGCCCACCTGATTACAGCTTTCTTCACAAACTGGTGTGTTAGAAGAGGCAGAAATAAACCAAATGTTCTTTGTGTCTGCTGAATTCAAGAGCTGCTTTGTGAGAGGGAAAGGGAGACCCGTGCAGGGGAGCAGAGATTTGGGGTGACAGTGCTGCTGTAGCACTCCTCTCTTGGGCTCACTCTCCTCGCAGGATGGCTGGAAATTGTTGTTGTGGGAGAGCAAGCATCTGTCTGCCTTTGCTTCTGGGCTTGATGCTTCTTTAACCATATGGGCAGTGATCTATTAGAATAGCTACATTAGCCTTTATTTGGGGCTTGCCAGAATTGCTGGCCACCAGAAAAGGGAACAACACATTTGTTGGAGGTTTGGTGTCTGTCACCACTGGCTTGATTTGACCACACATTTCAAAATGCCTGTTACAGGGAGCTGTATATTTTTTAAATCTTGTCAGTGCTGTTTAAGCTCTGTATAATTAGAGCCTTACCTTAAAACTTTTTCAAGCAGGTCCTAAAGCTCTGTTTGTTTTCTGTGTTCCTGGTGCTACTAAAGGAGCAATAAAAAACAATGTTTTTCCTAGAAACCATATCCTTGAAGTCAAGCCTCCAGGAAACTTGGAGGATTTACAGGGGAACCACAAAGCTTTGAGGCACTTGCTGAGGGTCCAGGTTTGAAGTTAGTGCAGTTGTCATTTGGCCTCACTTTTGCTGCCTGCATTACCATGGGCATTAAAAGTTTATGAATTAAATAATTTCAATAATATTTATGAATTAAATAATTTCAATATTGTTAAATTTGATGTCAGCTTTACAATGGCTTCCCTACACTTTGGGTTTATTCTGCTGAGGAAGGGGAGGTACAAACTGATTTGTGATTTGGAGTGTGCTCAGGAGAGTTGTAGAGATTTGAGAGCTCAAAGGTAAGTGCAGTGAGAGCCTTCAGAGGCTCTTTGGTGGTCAGCAGCTCTCTGCAGGCTCTCCAGCAGCCTGTGGGAGCTCTCACAAAACAGCTGCTTCTCTTTTTCCCCTTCTGTTTGATTGCAATCCTTACTCCAAAGTATTATGCCTGCATGAAAGATCACCAAGAAATTCAGTTGCTCACTGAAAGAAAATTGTTGTTTAAAGCCACAGAGTGTTGTTTTGTTCCCAAGCACAGGAATAGAGTTAAAATTTTGCTCTATTCCCTTTGTGTTTGTTTTCCTTTCTCTCTTTTTCAGTAGCAATATGAAAAGAGGTAAAATTAAACTTAAAAAGAGAAAAAAGTTGAAAGGAATGGGGGAGAATAAAAGTTGCTTTTTTTTTTTTTTCACTTCCTTTCTTGAAAATTTTTATTATTAGAAAAGTTGAGATGCAGATTTTATCCCCATTCAGTAACTCTGGAGAATCTGTACATTGAATACAGAATGTTGTATCTCTTACAGACTTCCTGAAGTGAAATGAAAACAATGACTAGCTAATGCTTTTTAAATTTTCAGTTTGGTACCAGAAGCAATAGTTGATGGCAGTAAGAGTTCTTTCTCTAATTACCTGGTAGCTTAGTCCTACCTGACTCCTAGAAAAGCTCCCCGTTGCTTATTAATGGATGCATCCAAATGTTCTGTGATGTTTGACACCACTTTACTATTCTGGTCATGAATCTAAAGAAAAAAACTACCAGTTTTCCTTTTTTTTTTTTTTTTTTTAAATCTTTTACAAAGGATGTTCTTTTGTGATTCAATGAAATACTGACCTATTTATGTATATATCTCATTAGATGCTCTGGTACTCTTCCCATTTTTCTTTTCTGAAGGCAAATTTCCTTTCACTTGAGGCTTCTTGCTCACTGCTAACAGGGTTTAGTCACAGCCTGCTAATTGAGTGGAGCAGGAGCAAAGAGGAAAAAATGCAAAAGGCAGCTAATAATGAGAGGTGCATGATGTGTGGACAGCAGGGCCAGGTCACACAGCTGCAACATGAGTTTGAGGGTACACAGCCCTCAGTGCCTGAAAACCAGTGTGTGAGCACATCATTATAGGGCAAGAGTATCACAGGGTCAAACTTACATCCCACAGACAACTTTAAATTATTAAAGCATTGACCTTTTCAGTTAAAATATCCTTTTATGTCTTCCATATAATTTCTTAAGGTTAAAAAAATATACGGTCTATAGAAATTTTTGAAACCTCCATAAATATTATTAGTCAGTTTGAGACCCTTAAGTTATAAAAAAGTCCTGTGTTAATTAATTTGACTAATACATTGCCAGAAATAGAAATCCTTTGTCTTCTGCCAGATTTTGGCAGTGAGTTTTGTAGCCACTGGGGACTTGTAGTAATGTGCTAATGGTATATATACACATTCTTTGAATGTTTCTGTACTGGATCTCAAATCCTTGAAAAGGTCAGCTATTCCTGAAGCACAATTGCTTGCAGAAACAGCTTCTGTTGGGTTCTGGTGTTCTGAAAACCCAGCTGTACCTCTGGCCTTTCTTCCTGCCTCAGCCCTGAGCTGCACTCTGCCATCAGCACCCAGCCTCCAAGGCCAGCTCTGGATGAAGTGTTCCTCAGGACAGAGCCATAGGCTGACCCTCACTCCAGCCAGAGACTCAATCTGCCTCCAGTGTCCTGGCATCCACCCCTGGCTCCTTTGGAGCCTCCTCTGCAGCCCCCTAAGGGCTTGTAGATCTGCATTGTCCCTTTCTCTGAACTCCAGCTCTAGGTCAATCCGTGGGCCTAGGAGCCAGTGTTTCAAATGGTTCCTTATAGCTGTGAAAGCTCTTCTCACAAACACAGCAATGCCAAAATTATGGTCCTGGTTGTCATGATCTTGTAAAATGATTTGGGTCAAAAGGAACCTTTGGTGAATATCTAAGTTCAGTCTCCTTCTCAGAGCTGGTTCAGTTCTCAGGAGTTTTGGGATGAACTCACTACAATAGCAGTGCTCTGGGTCTTGGAAGCTCTTCATGTGTAGAGGCATTCAAAATCCAGCTGGATATAGAGCTGGACAACCTGCTCTGGCTGACTGTGCTTGACTGGGTGAATTAGACAGGAGAAATGAGGTCCTTTCCAACCTCAGCTGTTCTGTAATTCCTTAGGATCATGTTCATGGCTATCAAGTATTCCCTGCATGTGTGGATAATAATCCAAAGGGGGACTAGTTGAGAAAATTAAATAGTGCTGGAAAATGGCCTTTCCAGTGCTCCCTGTAAACCACCTGACCTGGATGGTTGGTCAGGACCTCCCTTTGAGAAGTCAGCACAGTTTTATCCACAGCTCTCCTGCGCTTCATGGAGGCTCGCAGGTCTCCTCCCCCTTGAAGAATCTCTAGTCAGTCTCAAGGGCATCGAGCTGGCATTGAACCTGGAAACTCTGAAGAACAGAGACCCCCAGTGGAGATTTATCAGGTTTCACTTGACAGGAGAACATTAATGATTCTCTCTAGAAAACCAGGAGACTCAGCACAGGTCTTGAGAGCAGCAGAAATACTACAGGCAGGAGTTCTTCCACATTTTTACAGTGATCTTATGTACCTGGCATATCTGTCTTGTTTGGGAAGCCTGAGTCCCTGCCATAAACATTCTCAAAGTTTTATGTAACCCTGTCAGCAATCACCAGTTTAGAGAGTGGAACAAAATGGTCATAGTTATAAGGAAAAAGAGTGCAAAATTCATCATAGGATTTGTTCATTTAACAAAATCACGGATTATTCAATGGTCCCTTAGTTGGATGAATGGAAAAATAAAATTAAACATATAGATAAAGTACAGAATAATTCATCAGAATGACTGTTCCCCATTTAGAAATGCAAGTGCTGCTTCCTCTCCCTGGGTCAGCCCCAGCTGATTAAACACCAAATTCCTAATGCGAGAGATCCCATGTTTCTCTGCTGCTGCCACACTGGGCCTTTAACTCCTGGCATCTCTCAGTTGTGGTTTATAAGATAAAATAAATCCTTTTCCCATCATAAATCCTATATGAATCAGTATTATCCTGCTTCTGCAGCTGAGAAAATTAGGTCAGACAGGAGAAATGACTTGATGGAAGCCACCAGGGAGCTCTGTGTCGGAGTGACAATTAGGGTGGAGGTGCCCTGGGATAATCAGGCAGGTCCTGATGTTTGCTGCATCTTTCTCATGCTGGAAAAAGCCAGTGGCATCTCTTCTTTTTGTCCTTTGAAACTGCTAGGTGATGACAAAAATGGGTTATGTCTTGGGCTAAGCACACCTTTGAGCACATTTCTTAGAACTGCCAAATAGTCCAACTCCGAAATTCCTTTCCTGCTCAACATTAATATTAATGCAGATTTTCTGACTTAAACACATGGGCTTTTCTTGAGTGTACAGATACCAAATTGACTTAAGCCAGAGAAGAAGCCCATATTTGGGAAACCCTGGAAATCTTCTTTAATCAGGAGCTTATTAAATGCAAAGCAAAAATATGAACTGCTAGTTTTCAAAATGGAAACACTCTAGTTTTTAGTTTCTCATTCTTTTTCCCCACCACAGTGATGGATGTGCTTTCTGTGCTCACTGTAGTCAGACTTTTCTTCAAGGTCAGGGGCTGAGGATTTAAAAATGCAACCTGACTGCAATTAAATTGCTTTTGCCTGTCAACACATTCTCTAGTTCTGTGCATTAGCATAGATCAGAAATATTTAGTGGTCTCTGTTAGAGGTTTATCTCTGCAGAAGAGCAAAGGAAGCACTCTGCAGGGAACTGAACAGGTAAAACAACCTGCTTTGGATAAGCTGTTGCAGAGGATTCTTCCATACAAAACACCTTTTTAAAACCTAAATGAGTTGCAAGTGTGTTAGGTATCCTTTTCGCCTATGATGATCCAATGTTTTACCTGAATTACCTTTATTTCTGGTCTCTCTTTCTGAAGCATTCTGGGCAAGCCCCAAAAATGTCAGCTTTAGAGACCTGTCTGACAGCAATAGATTAGGGTTTAGTGAAGATGGTGTTTGTAAGGGTTTGGTTGTGGCTTAAATCCTCTTTCTCAGTATCCCAAGGATGGAGACTCCCTCTTCTCTGGGCTGTACAGCCCTGGTGTAGCCAGTCAGTGCCCACAGCCAGCCTGGTGGCCCTCCCCTGGCATCACTCCAGCTGGTCAACCTCCTCCTCCAGAAGGCATCATGTGTTCTTTCCATATATACTTGCCTGGACTTAATAATTTCACTGGGAAAATCCTAATTGCTCCTGTATGGATGAATTGTAATCTTTCAGCAGTGTTTTTGCAAGCACTGATTTTTCTGGCCCTGCTCCCAGCCAGGCTTTGGTGCCTCCAGAGGGATTGAGCCAAGCTGCCTCCCTGAATCTGCAAGATACAGCTCATAGCTTCAGATAACAAACACTTAAGTATTTTCATGTTGTTTTTATACTTTCTGTCTAAAAACATATGTTCCACTGCCGCCTTCTTGCAAGGAGCACAAATCCCACTCCTGAAAGCCCAGTGTGCAGCTCCTGGCCTGCTGCAAAGCCAGGCTTTTCGGGGCTGTTGTCAGAAATAAGGCCTCTTTATCTCCCCTCCTGTGTCACCAGTCTCCATCTGAGAGAAGGGTGAGGTGTAAAGCAGAGCACACTGAGAGGCTTTAATCACACTGATGCCACAGTCCCTCACTGCTTGGTGGGTCTGTTCCCAGGAAAAGCCTTGCTGAAGCCATATCTAGCTGTCCTTCACATTTTTGTAAAGCTGCAGCAGCTCTCCTCAACCTTTTATTATCTTCATTCCTCCTCCTGAAGTGTGTCTGGAGTTGACAGTGCTGTCTGGGAAGTGCAGCAGAGGCAGGGACAGAATCCTTCCATCTGGGTGCAAGGTTTGGCATCACTCTGAGTTGCAGCACATCAGATTTGGACTTTGGTGCCTTGTGCCCAAGGGAAACACCTGGGCATTTCTCAGAGTGGCTTTCATTAATTACACTGCACCCAAAATGAGTAGCTCAACTTCTCTGTTGCATGACTTTCCTTCAAAGCAAACCTTCCCCTGCCTGTTCAGTCAGTTCATGCTGTTGTGCCACAGCATAATGCTGACAACTGTAACCACAGAAGCTGCCTCTGTGCTTCATGATTCAGTCCTGAACTGCTGCCTACAGCTGTGGTGCAGCATTTTCAACACCCCTGGAACCTCACACAAGCTTTGCCTTCCATGTGAGACCGAGCCATTCACAGGAGAATTATAATAAAACAGGTCTCTGCATCCTTTTTCTGCCCAGATTACTAGAGCTGCCCCAGCACTGCCTTTAGACAGGAGAGCTTGGGCAGTAGTGTCTTAGCTGCCTTGAAGATCAGATTGGAGGGCATGTTGTGGAACATCACAGAAGATAGGAGACAGGATGTATCCCTCTGGTTCTGGATCCCTTTAGCTCTGCAGATTTAAGCTAGGTCAGTTATAATACAGCTTGAAGCAAAAAGATGAAAGAGCTGCAATTAACATCATCAAGCCTGTATTTTCATATGAACAGCAAATGCAAATGTTAATGTAGACAAGCAAAGACCTCTCCCAACCTCTGTATGTGCTGAAAATTTAGCAAGCACATCAATAAGCTGTTCGTGGAGATACTCGTGAATATTTTTGTATTTTAGCCTTGTCATCAGCAACTTTTCAAGATAATTATGTTGTGTGAAATGATTACTATAGAATGAAAGAGCAAGCTCCAGGGTAGTTTTTCTCTGTGGCTGTTCATTTTCTAGTGATATGAATGATGGTTTTAATCAACAGGTCTGTGTGATAGGATAAATTCCACTGTCTCATCATTGCTCTGGGTGCAGGCTGTTTTCACCAATAACTATGTTTATAACCAGAAACAGCTCCTGCTGAATCCCAGCAAAGAAAAGGACACATATGCTGTACATGAATACATTGTGCTTTATGGCTGACATTTCTAAAGCTGCACAAAGAATCTGGATGCCCAGATCCCATCACTGTTAATGAGGACAGAATAACCAAGTCCTTCATTGCCCTAAGTGGAAAATCTATGTACACAGTGCTTAATTCAAAGTATATAGAGCTCAGTGGGTAGGCTTCTATTGATATCAAAGGATATGAATCCTGGCCTACATCAAGAACTTCAGAGACAGCATCAGCCACTTCACACCCCAGCAAAGGGGTTTTGAGGTAACCCAGCCCAGCTCATGGGAATGTTAGAGAGGACTGATACAGCTGGGCAGGGAGCAGACAACCTCTTGTGCTGAAGGTCTCAAAATGCTGCAGCCTGCAAGGGGATGCTTAAATTGCAGCACTTTCAGGAGCATTCATGGGGGTTTGGTAGCACAAGCTGCAGCAGCTGTGTCAGGGCAGGGATGGGCCTCAGCACATTGAGAGAGACAGAAAACCCCAAGTCCTTCCTCCACCTTCTTTTTTATTCCAGCTGGCAGCAAGGCTGCTCCTTAGCAAGTGGTATGGCCCTGACCAGGCTGTGTCCATGCCCCCAGAGATGGCAGCTTCTCCACAAGCCAAAGTATCTCGGTCCTTCGTGGCCTCAATCACCAAACTGAAAGGCAAACTGAATTCAGAGGCTGTCCCCAGTTAACTCTTGGATGCTCTCCTGGACATGCAAACTCAAAGACCTTGTTCTGCTCAGCACTGAGCTGCTAACTTGTGCCTTTGCTGTTTGCCTCAGCTGAGCAGATGACTACAGTTGCTCACAGAGCAGCCACTACATGAGTGGACACTTGTTAAGGCCAGTCTTAGTATTGTGTACATGGTAGCAGAGTTACAGAAATGACCAAGCTCTCCTGGCTCTTTTAGCACTTCTCATGTTCCCTAAAGATTGTTTAGGCATGATCCAAAATTTCTATATGTCTGTGCCTGAAAGCCAGGCAAAAACACTACATTGTATTTTCCAGCCCTTTGCTAGGATGCAGCCTGGGCAAAGGGCTGAGCATACTCCACTGTGTAAGGATTTGTTCACTTTTGAACACAGCTTTCTAGCAGCCTCAGTGAGCTTTACAGAATGACCTGATGCAGCACTGCATTTGTAAGCAACTGGACCTTAGGGGAGCAGGGGAGGTGTTACTCAGTTGTCAGTGATATTAAAACTAAGACTCTTTGGCTGAGTTTGCCATTCATCTAATGAGAACTGGTTTTCATTTGCTAACCTTTCAAATGTGTCCATCTGTAATTAAAAACAGCCTCTCCACCAAATAAAAGGATACCTCACATACAGGTAAAAAATTGTAGCTGAGTATGTATGTTATTTATGTTGGCTTTTCAGTGTCTAATGCACTAACTTTAGCATTTACTTGGGTTGGGTGTTCTGTTTTTACTTTTTTTCCCTGGCAACTTGAGTCAATAGCTCTTGGGTAGAAACTAGAATGTAATGAAGCATGCAAATAAGTGGACTTCAGATATATTAAATACTGTCAAGTGTGTTGGATACATAAGCAAAACCCAGGCTTATCAGACATGCTTTGTATTCAGTGCTGTGTTAGTAAGTAAGGTGATGTTACCCATAGCCAGCAGATTGAAGTGGTTTATGGTCTCCATGTTTTCTGCTTTTATAACCAGCAGCTCTCTGCCTTGTCCCTCATTTCAGTTACTGGAAATAAGGATCTTGTTTTTCCAGCTCCACATTTATTTGTTCATTCAAAGCTAAACCAGCAAAGTAAGGAGATGCTGTATCTGCCACAAGTCCCTTGTATTTTACCAGGCTTCAGACCTGAAGGCTTATCAGATGCCTCTTTATTTTTTCCTCCTTGGGACAGGATTCTTAAAGGCAGGTTTTATAAAGGCAGAAGTCAGATACATTCAGAAAAGGTTAATCATTCACAGTGGCACTGTAGTTAGTAGCCTGGGAATGAAGACTAAGGAAATTGATGTTGACTTTCTGGGGCGCTTTAAATGTTCTTGAAAACTTTCTCTCTGGTCTTCCTGAAACCTTTCTTTCTTGTTTACAGCATCTTAAGGATTTTCAATGGGTGAATTCAAATTCTTTAGGAAGGTAAATCTAAGGAAACATATAGAAAAAGAACTGGTGTAAAACTGAAAACTGTTCACCTGGGAAACAGAAAAGGAAATTGTACTTTTGCATGCAATGCATGCCTCATTGGATTTTACTAAATTGCCCTTGCTTTAGCACTGAGTTTCAGGAGAAATACAGCATTCCACAAAGCAGATAGAATCAGAAAGACTTTAAATGATTTCTGGGATGTTAAATTCACAGAGACTAAGATCTATTGTGGAAGCCTAATTATTTTGAAATACTGTGGGTAAATCAATGGACATACACTTAATGTTTAATTGTAGGGACCATCTATTACTTCCACTGTGTGGGCCAAGTCCTGCTCTCACTTGCAATTAATGAAATCTTACTACAGGCAGTAATTCTGTGTGAAATGGGCAGCATTTCAGCACTCGTTTGATGATACACGTTGTGACAGAAAAAAAAAAGCCAAGAGCAGAACACGTGGCCCTTGCTTTCCCACTATTGGCCTGGAGGTGGCATTGCAAAGATCTCCACAACGAAGAGCAGATGACAGCAGCCAGTCCGCTAAAGAAAAGTACATGTTCATTCTCAGTGGTTTTCCAAAATGAAAGGACCTCTTGGGTCTATACTGGGTCAGGTGAGCTTCTGCCATCCAAAATCAATGCAGCATCTATGAAAATAATGGCTTTTCTCTAATTCACTCAGAATTTGTCACCTTGGCTCTTACCTGCTCCCTGCCAGGCTTAGGCAGCGCTGGGAATGTGGGTTCCTGCTCCAGCTGAAAGCTGGTGGCCAGGAAAAACGGAGTGTCATTCCCAGTTTGGGGAAAGCAGATTCTTCTTGCTTTTTATTCTCCATGGCACTTATTTAGAGATGATGATGGTAGACTTTAAATTGTGACTGATTCCATTCAATGCTTGGCATTGCCAGGGGTACTTGTGTATTTTCCAGGCAGAACATTGCTGTAGCATTTGTTCCCAACTTGCTTCTAGGTCCTTGTCTGTCTTCCTCATTAAAAGGATCCAGGTTTTGAGCTGGAAGCTCCCAACAGCAGAGATTGCTGTCTGTACATTCTCTATATGACTGGAAGAGAAAATGTGTTAATTTTATTTCACTGCTAAGATCTCCCGGCACAAGGTTCACCCTGTGCCAGAGTGTGCAAGTGGAGCAGCATCACCACACCTGGGCAGCAGGGGCTATGTGAAAATGTAAGTCACAGAAGAATGTTATCCATCCAGATAACTCATTCAAGGTATTAGGATTATCCAAAGGTCCTATTTTCATCATCCCCCCTTTGCTATGTACTGATGTCATAGCCACCTAAACTTCACCGTCCCCATCTTTCCTTTGGGTGTGTGGTAGGCTGGAGACGTCCTGCCCTAGAAAAGCTCCGTGGGGAACGTGACTCTCCTGTCGCTTCCATCCTGCTCCCTCTTCGGCTTCCAGCATACCTGCCCTCGGCACGGCTAAATCCCTCGGGACAAGCCAGCATCGCCTCTCCGGCACCTTATAAAAAGTGGGGGGAATCTCCCGTTGCCATGACAATGAGCATTTCTTTTTGTGAACAGCAATTCAAAGCTTAAAGCAATGCTGCTGCCTCCCAAAGGTTATTAGTGCCACGCGTAAAACAGAGCTGGGCAAAACCTCGGGAAAATAAAGGGGCGAGGGGGAAGCTGGGCTGGTGCCGCGGACCCTTCCCCACTCGTGCTTCGAGCAATGCAAGGCGATTGCTTTTCTGCTTCTTTGTTCCCGGCCCTGGCACAAATCAAATCCAGCCTCCCTTCCCCCAGCAAAGCTCGCGCTAAGCTGGAGCACACGAGAGGAAAACGGATTAAAAAGAAAAATCATCCTTGCTGCAGCAGATGAAGAGAGAAGATAAATCAGCGAGATGGAGGGTGCTCTGCCCCGGGGCTGGGCACG
>VZTT01019669.1:0-36647 GCA_013400855.1 Buphagus erythrorhynchus | reverse complement strand
ACAATCCCAAATCTCTCAGCCTTCCCTCATTGCAGAGATGCTCCATCCCTCATATCAACTAGGTGGCCTCCTCTTGACTTGTTCCAACATGTCAATGTCCTTCCTATGTCCATCGATTCCTTCGATGTCCTGTGCTGGGGATCCCTGAGCTAGAGGGAGCACTGCAGGTGGGGTCTCAATTCAGACCAGCATGCACAGGCAAAAGAGGACACAGGCAAAGCTGCTGTGGGGGTCTAAATCCCCTGGATACATAGGATCTTGAGCAATAAAAGGAATAAAACTTCTGAAGCACAGAGGGCAAAAGACTTGCCAGGCTGACATTCTTTCCCTATCTCAGCCAGAAAGACAAGAGCAGAAAGCAGAAAACAGGACAGGTGCTCCCCACCTGATGGCTCTCGGCCAGGAGCTGAGCAGCTTGCAGGTGACTCTGACACATCAAAGTAACTGAACTCAAGCTACAACAGCTGCCTTTATGCCCTGTCATTTCTGTACAAGCCTGAGGAACTTTTAAACAGTGTCCAGGGAGTAAGTAATACTTTTACGGCCATACACCACCTGCACAGTATTGGCTGGCACACCTCTATTGTGCTGCTGCTCTGTCAGGGAGGATCTGCTGGCTGCTTCTGCATCAGGTGCCACTCAACAGCCTCACCTCACTGACAAACAGGCAGATGCAGCACAGACACCACCAGCAAATGACACTCACCGTAAAGTGCTTAAGTTCCAGCTTGCAACTAAAAAAACAGTCCAAGACCCTGCTGTCAGGAGGCAACTACTCATATCTGCCACACCTCCCCAGATCACGTTCCCTTTGTCACATAAGGTGCTCCTGTCTTGCTAAGGTTATCAGGTACAGAAAACCATTAGAATGGCATTTTGTAGCCTGACCTGTTGTAGCAAGAGTAGGGATTGAGCTGCAGACTGGAGTAATGTCTGCTCTAACTTACAAGAACACTCCAGTAACCCAGCCCAGGGACCCACAGAATTGCAGCCATCAACTACATGAAGAAACAATTCAACCAGCTGCTCAAAGGAAACAACAATCCTTAGTGCAGCTAATTTTGGTGGGTGTTTTGTACATGTTTTCATTTCCAAACCAAAGTCATTAATTAGAACTCATGAACTTGTGATGCATCAGTACAACACAGGTGTGCTAAACTTACATCCTGAAATGGCTTTTCTTCTGTTCCAGTGCTGCTTTAACTGGGTGATTTTAAACCTTTTAAAGGGGCTTCGCTCCAGGCTGGTTTGGGTCTTGTGAAAAGAGGCCCAGGGACAGTGCTGTTACAAGGCTATGGGCAAGAAGGTCACTCACCTGCCCCGTGAGCTGCGCCGGGCTGTCGAAGGCTGGCACGCTGGGCACTGCCATTCCCCATCTGGTATCTCATAGAGTGCTGGCCGCAGGCAGAACAGGTGGAAGGCCTTGTTACACTCATCACACAGGATCAACTTGTCATCCTCACCTAGGAAAGTGCAGCTCAATTGTAACAAGGCCACGGCCTCACTCAACCCAAGAGGCAGAAGCTGCTGCAGTGCTGGAGGGCAGGACTAATCAACAGAAAGATGCAGAGTCCCTTCTGAGGGCAGGGACCCTTTCTCTGATGGTCTTCCTTGGGGATCCTTCTTTCTGTCCCACCACTATATTTATGAACAGCAGCATTTAAAAACAAAACCAATGCAAAGTCCCTCGCCCTGTGAAGATTTCACTGGAGGCAAAGACAGAAGTCTTCCAAAGACATTCCACACCCAGACAAACATGAGGAAAGAGAAGTCTGCTGCAAATAGGGCCCCAGAGCTGTAAGCTATAAATGGAGCTATTCTTGTTCTACGTTCAGTCAGGAGGTTAACCTACATGGTATCTTTTTTTCTACTGAGGGTAAGGCTTCACTGAAAATCAGTATGCAGAAGGACTAGTCGCTCTCTGTGCTTCCCACTGATGAAGGGAAACAATCCTGAGCCAGCTTTCTTTTACTGAAGTGGAAAAAGAAAGTGCAGAGGGCTTGCCAGCTTGTCTTTCTCTAACATCTCAGTTCTTAATTTCTGTGAAACTACTGTGCTAGTCTCAGGTGAGCCCCTCCTTACTTTTGCCTAGAAACTCCTCTCAACAGCAGGTAGGATAGCTTTTGGCACTGGTTTGGAATACTGCTGAGGTTCTGCTGTGAAGGTGGATTTTGCACCAGTTCAGCCCTTATTTCTCTGAAGGGATGGATGACAAAGCCTTGTGGCAAAGAAAAGATGCCCAGCAGTCTCCCAAGCTCTGCCTGCCCTCATTTCCCACTACAGTTTCAGCAAATATAAAAGTGGTGAGGCAGAATGTACCACCAGGCTCTTTCCTCCTGGCTCCCATCCAACAGGAGAAGTTATGGCAGAACAAATATCAGCATCCCAGCTCTGCTGACACCCCTTCTACTTCGCCCTTCTCCTAGAAGATTCTAAAGTCCTTCATTCTACAATGCACACAGAGAAAGTTATCTCCTTGTCACCTGTTTGGTGACCTCCCCAGCTCATTGAGCAGTTCTGCTCCCACTCTGGCCTCAGAGCAGCAACATCCCACCTCACTTTCCCCATAATAACCTTCCCAACCTCTTCCCAACCTCCACTTGCTTGCTCCATCTCTAAAAGATAGGATTAACTGACAAGGCTCAGAGACCCAAAGACCATTCCAAACATGAAACTAGGGAATGGACAGTTGCATAAGTGTTCTCAGAAGGATGTGTAGATTACTTTTGTCCAAGTACCCTAAATATCCAGGGGATAGCAGCTCTGCAATACTGTGTACTGGTTACATAAGAATGGTTTACTGGAGTCAGGGTCAAATGTTTCTGAGAGATCAATGCTGCTGACTGTAAATCCTGACATTCAGAACTTAAAATACAGCCATGGTCAGAGTGACAGACTACAAGGACACATTGCCTAAACAGAGCAGAGAGGAGACAGCATCCAACTGTTGCACAGACAGGAATTCTGTGGGTAGGAATGCATACCTTTCTTGCGACACACTTTGCATCTGGCATTCTCTGCTGACATATCCCACTTGATACAGGCATCCAGCATCCCCAGCAGTACATGCATACGGGAGAAGGTCTGGGCCTCACGGATTGCTGTCTTCCATTTCTCCATGGCTGAAGCAACCTGCAGACAGACCTAACAGCTTACAATGATGCACAGACAAAGCTTCCTTCAGTCTAAAGATGCTTTTATATTCCTTAGCTGGGACCATTCATAACCGAAGCTCAACTCTTGATATTTCTTTCCTTCTGTGGTATTTCTTTCATCTCAGCAGTTCTGGTTGTGGTTTACCCATATCCCGTCTCCCTGAATCCAACAGTTTTTTTGTAACAGTCGACCGTTTTGCATTTCACAGTCAGGCTGAATCAACCTACATGAACTCCACTGAATTCTTGCTCTGAAGGTCTAACCCAAATAATCAGCAGGCTAAAAAAATAAAAGACAGAAATCTAGCACTGTAAAATGCGTGATGAAAGTTGTGGAACAGCCGGCAATCACAGTAGAAGGAGGATTGAACCGGTCTGTGCTGCCCTCCAGTGGGTACCACATAGGCATCTGGACCTCAGCAACACCCTTGTGGTCCCTGAGCTGCTCAGGTGGCAGAGAGAACCCTGTGCCACCAGCTACAATCACACTGCACAGGCATTTGGACCCCCAAATATTAAATCAGCTGCTTCCCTGAGACAGGATGGCCTCAGTTCATCTGAAATCCCAGAAACTGGGAATAAGGGTGACAACATCAAAGCTGAGCTTTGCACCAGGGCAGCTGCCATGGTCAGCACAGAGCAAGGCCAATGGGAGACCATCCATCCAGCTCAGGAGGTTTGGAAATACCATTTTGATAAACTGGAAATGCAGCAGGACAGAAATTATCCAAAGCCATGTCCCTCTCTAATGGTAATCCATTAATCCTCTCACATGGTAATCCTCTCACATGGTAATCCATGTGCTCTACAACAACGAGGCGATGGCCCAGACATGACAGGAATATAATAGGCCTCAAGTCAATGTTCTTCTACCCCAGGAGAATGAAAAAACAAACAGTGAAGTGTCAGATGGGAAAATCTAAACTCTGCAGTTGACAGCAATTTGGGAGCCAAACAAAACCCAGGAGTTTTGCAGAGTTGCACATTCTCCTCTGACTGAATTTGAGGAAGCACAGCATATATGAGATGCTTGGAAAAACACACAAACTGTTCTGAAATGTCGATATCCGTACTGCTGTTGCTGGTGTGGATCCTGGAGAACCACTAGAGACAAACAGAAAGCTGCCCAGCCCACCGTGGAGGTTACACAGCCCTGTGCTCTTTCTTTGCAGAACATCGTTGAGGTGCTTCGCACACTGTAATTGATTTTCCAAGGAACGGTTACATGGGTTTTGCTGTTAACATACTGGCTAACTGCTGTGCCAAGATAAATCTGCAAAAGCTGTTGGCAAGTTTTGCTGAGATATTTCTTCCTAGGTCTGTGGAATTTAACAGATTTCTAGCCTTGCTTCCCAAGCATCAGGAGACTCTGGCATTTGAGCAGCACCAGTACCAAGGGAGTTCCAGCTGCCAACAAGGCAAAATGGGAGACTGGAAGAAGTTACTTAAATCCCCTCCTGACGGGAACAGGAGCAACCTCGAAGGGAAAACAAATAAAAAGCAATCCCCAGAATAAAAAGAGAAGTCCTCAGTCCCATGTCAGCCTCAGAGTGACAGAAAACACCTTCTTTGATAAAGGTAGACAAGCCTCTGGATACAAAGGCTGCCACCTGGCACTCTGAGCTGAAACCCCTCAGAACAGCTGAAACTGGAATTGCTTGGTTTTGAAGCCACTCCTTGAGGGATTGTCTGCAGGTGCAGACTGACTCTCCCCTTGCATAGACTACTGAATACAGGTCACAGGGGTGATAACCCATCCATGTTCTTTACTCTGCTCATGCTGTTGTGATGCAATGTCACGCTGCAAAGAAGTCACATATTCCCTGTCCTGTTCTGGGACAGTCCAGCATACTACTGCCAATGGAAATGGGAATGTTTGCATCCACAGAGGCACCAGCCTGATTTTCAGGAGCAGCCACAAGCCAGGTCTCACTGTAATCCTTTGCCACTCAGCAGTGTGAGCTCCAGCAATGCAGCTGAGCCAGCAGGAACCCTTAGTACAGACAATTATGTCAGCAAATGGGTGTCTGTTAAGCCATAACTTGTTTCTCACAGGGAAAATGAGACATAGCCATACCACAGGGCTGCAATTCTTCCTCTATAGTCTGGAAGTACATGGAGTGTGTTTTTCCAGTGCAGCTATGCTCTGTTTTACCTGCTATCTACTCTCAGTGCAGTTCTGGCTCAAAAGGCTTCATAATTTTTAGCCTATGCAGAAGATTTCTCTTCAGAACAGTCTAGCTGGCAGTCAGGGTTTTTCTGTATCTAAGAACTTTTACAGCTGCTCTTTCAAGGTCAGCTGTAAAAGTTTTCTGCTTTGGCAAAAAGAAAGCTTATTCCAGATAAACTGAGGTTAAAAAAAATTGCCAAACCAAACGAACGAACGAACAACCCCAAAAAAGTTGAATATTGCTTGTACCACCACGAAGGTCTAGAAAAGTCTGAATGAAATAGTAAGCACTGCGCTGCATAAATAAATGCTCCAAGAGATTGGCATGACACTAAAGCCATTGCTTGGGGGAGGGAGACCTGCACAATCACATATTGGGACTGTGTTGCAGTAAATCTGATACTACCCTGAGTGTGCCCTACAGGTACAGCCCTCGTGATTACAGCTCTAAGGCAGATCGGAGTAAGGCACAATACAGTGCTGCTGTAGAAACAGGAAATGTGTTGATCCAAGCCCTTTCTGCCTCACACCTCACCAATTTTTACAGCACTCCATTCTGCTGAGAGGTTTCACGATACAGCATCCTCCCATTACCTTTGCACTTAGGATGGAAGATTCAAAATTAGCAAAATTTAAATACTTCAGGACAACTGAGGAATGTGAAAATTTCTAGTGCATATCCAAATTATCCCACTAACACAGCAAGGGCACAGCTTAGCAAAGACCTGATGCTCAAACAAGGGTTCAGCATATACAGGACAGGGCAGGAGCTTTAAAAAAAAAAACCCACAGATCCACACCAAAAAAAGTACCCCCAGCATCAGTCACAGATTTCCAGAAGGGTTTGTGCTGGAATGGACTTTAAAGATCATCTTGTTCCAACCCCTTGCCATAGGCAAGGACACCTACCACTAGATTAGGCTTCTCCAAGCTCCATCCAACCTGGCCTTGGACACTTCCAGGGATGGGGCAGCCACAGCTTCTCTGGGCAAACTGTACCAGGGCCTCGCCACTCACAGGAAAGAATTTCTTCCCAATATCAACTCTAACCGCACTCTCTATCAGTGTGAAGCCATTCCCCCTTGTCCTGTCACTACATGCTCTTGTAGATTAGTCACTCCCCATGTTTCTTGCCTGCTCCCTTCAGGTAAACACACATGAAGAAATATTCTTTTTTTAAGTTGGGATTTTCAAGTACTTCTGCTGATCCAATTCTGCTATTGTTGCCTCTGCTGAAGTCAGTGATCAGTCAGGGCAGAGCTGAGGGCAGTGGGGAGTCTTGTCATGGGGCATTAATGTCCTGTTCAACTTGGTGCATAGAAACTACCCCTGAATACAAGTACCCCTGTTAGGGTGTAACACTGGTGCAGCACAAGTTCCCAACCCCCTGGCAGCTTCTCTCCATCCCTTTTATTAGGAGGGATACATATTTAGACCCACAATACCACTTTTCTCCTGGAGGCACATGCAGCTTGTTTGCCCAGACATCTCCCCAGCTGCCTCCACGCATCCAACAACTTGCATCTCCCTTTGCCTAATGTGGTATTTGTCTGAATCTCACTCCCTTGAAGTCACCAGAACCTCAACATGTCTCTCCTTCTCTTTGTGGACCAAAGCACCATCAATTCTCTTTGACAGATACAACTCCTATTAAGTCCTGTGAAAATGCTCCATAATGTACTTTTCTTCAAGCAGAACTGTATGGAGGGAACTTGACCCATTTCCCATTCATAGACAGAAAATTAAGTAACTCCTCACTATTATTTTTATTTTCCCCATATATTTACTCTTCAAAATGAACACCTGGCCCCACAAACACCAAACACACTCAACTACACATCTGAAATGGGAGGAAGTTGCTTAAGATTTAGTAGCCCATGAAATGTACTGTTACTGCTCAAAGAGTTCTACTGCAAAACCAAAACAGAGCCCTGAGGTGAACAATACCTTGGCTTCTTCTGCCATTTTCTTGTCTTCATCTATCTCCTCAGCCTTGGCAATGTAATCCTCTCCTTGGTGTTTCCTTCTCTTCTGCTTAGGGGCCATGAAACCTTGCAGAAACTTCTTAACAACACCAGCCTGGAGCGCAATCACACACTCTCCGAAATCCTTCAGGCTTTCCAGTGAGTACACCTGTTGGGAAGAGCGTATGACCCCGTAACAGTGGGATATTACTCTCTCTGCTGCTTGAAGTGGGTCTGCAAATGGACACCCGTGGTACCTAATGCAGTGTGGTTACCTGCCACACCTGGTTATGGGATCAGCATATTGCTACTGTCAACAAGGCATGCTGGCTTTAATACAGAAGATAAAAATCAGCTATGGAGTTCTGCTCCATAAAGAAGTCTGTCATGAAAATATGGGAACAGGACAATTGAACAGGACACTCAGCTCCAACATTACGACCCACCTACACTTCAAGCCATCAGCTGTGTAATCTTGAAATAATTGTTTAAAGGACAAATGAGAAAAGTGATTTCCTGCTCCTCTTGTCTGAGGAGAACAAAAAACTGAAGATCTTCCACAGAAAGTATCATCTCACACTTGTCTTGTTCAGTACTCTGCCTGTTCACTCACTTTTGCTTCATACTCTGGTGTCACATCAACATATCCCAGGCCTCCCTTCTGCAGCCGTGTTGCAACTTCAATCAGATCACTCCGGAGGTAGTTCAGCAGTTCCTGGTTGCCATCACAAGATTTGAGGCCCAAGTTCTGTTTCCGAGCCAAATGGATGGAATGTGTGATGTCCTGATACCTGGAAAATCAAACTCAACCTTTGAGTACAGGCAGAGCACTGCCCTGGGACCTGGGCAGGCTCTGGGACAATGGTCTCCATTGAGAGCTATGAGCTCCAACAGTGCAGAACGTCCTTTGAAAGACACATGAAAGCACGTGGCAGTTCTGGCTCAGAGCAACCAGCACTGCCTTTGTTCCTGGTGTCAAGGAGCAACTTAAAGACTGACAGAACTTCTCACTGTTCAGAGTGTTATTTATCAAGAATCTGCCCAAGAAAACCAGTAATTACTCAACCTGAATGTCCTCCCCGCTTCAGCACAGGAACAATCAGAGCCCAGCATGGGAAGTTGCCCCAGGAATGGCAAGGATTGCTGTGCCAAGGACATGCTCTGACTTGGAGAAGGCACACATAGAAAAACAAAGAGCAGGCTCACTTTTTCTCCAAGCGCTCCTTGAGCTGGCTCTCCCTTACTCCTTGGGGGTGCAGGCAATCCAGTAGCTCATCCAAATCCTTCTGACTGTCACAGAGAAACCTGAAAGATAGAAAAATGCACCTACATCACCTAGGGTATCTCTGTGACAATACAATTTCTTCTTCTAAATAGTTCCCAAGGATCAGTAGGTAGGGCTAAGAGGTAACCTATATCCTGACCCCACGGAGCAAGGTGAAACACTTCCAGGAATGATGGTAGAAGAATTCTGACTCAGGTTGGCTTCTTTTCAAGGTCCCCAAATGTAGAAAATTCCAGGGTAAGAAAAACAGAATCAAAATAAACACGAAACTGGTTAATAAAAGTATCTCCCCCATTAAATTTATTAAAATGTTGGCATTTAAATTCAGTTGTCTACCCCAGGGATTCCATTCACTACTCTGCAGTTAGTTTAAGTGATCTGAGGGTTGTGTCAGATGTACTAGAAAAGACTAACACACTGACAGCATGGCAATTTTATCACATTTTCTTTCATTAACCAGAAGTCCCAAGATTAAAAAGGGGGTGTCCTGGCTGATCCCACAACTGCTGCTGATGGAGCTGTGTGCCTGTGCAGGCTCTGTCTCTGCAAGTGCATAAGGCCTCCTCTCTAAGGTTGCCGAAACTTGAAAGCTCAAGTGTAGAATCTGAAAACCGTATTGATCAGCTTGAAACCCTCCTGCTCAGGAGTCCTTGAGGACAGCGACAGCCATCAGCAGTTAGTCCAATCTAAAACGGGAATACTTTTACAGAGTTCTGTAAATCAGATGTTCTTCCTACAATTCCAGAGTACAATCCTGTTTGCATGCTGGGTCGTACATTTAAATGAGTTTTAAGACAGCCTGAAATTCTGTGCTTTCCTTCTTTTCTTTCCAACTCTATTCCAAGAAACCATGGAGCCTCTTCATCTGATGGGATGTGAATTCAACTCGAGCTTCAGAGGTAGTTTACAGAAAATATTACTAATTCCATATCTTCTATTAGAGGATTGCTCATTAGAAAAGGGAATACAGGAAATGTGAGAATCAACTTTATTTGGAAACAACTGCAAAGGACCACTCTGTGATCCTTATCAAAAGATTCCAGATCTAATCTTTCTTCTTGGGCACAAGCTCAGATGAACCAAGCAACAACTAGAGAAAGATACTGCTATGACTCCTCTTGGAATACCAGTCTCCACAATGCTTATTTTTCTGGTAGAAATACTTACTAAATACCATATCTGAAAATACTTCATAATTCTATGAATATGTATGGTCCTACTAGGGCAATGGCCTCACAATTCACAATGAGCTAGGAAATTCATTACTCTAATAGAACATAAGATTGATTGTTCAACAATGGAAGGAGAATGTTTTTTAGCCAGTCATCTGCTTCAGTACCTCTGACCCTGTGCAGCATCTTCACTCTGCACCCTGAGATCAAAACCTTTGGGCACCACTAATCTCTGCACCTCTTCCTGTGGAACAGGACAGAGCAGCTTCAGATATCCTTCACCCACTAGAATCTTTCACCACCTGGGAATGGCATAAAACACACTCCAAACCATTTGCCCTACAGTTACCCAGCACAGACACCTTGAAATGGGTTGCCCAGGTCATGATAAAACAACATCAGATATTGCTGGTAATACACCATGGAAACCAACTAGAAAAATATTCAAGATGACCACACCTGAGCTTTCCCTGCCTTCTCCCATGGAGACAAATCAAAGGGGGGAATTCACTGCACTGTTTTGTCACACTGTAAAAGTAAAGGATACTGGAAACAGTCGCCATGTAGGGTTTCCACTCTCCAGTATTTTTGGGGGAAGACAACACAGGCTGCTGGGCAGCTGCAGAAAGCAGCTCCCACCCTTTTAAGAAAGCCAGAGTTAAGCCCTGGTACAGCTTTGTTCCTGCTGAAAAGGACATGGGACAGGGAAAGAAGAGCACCTGCAACAGGTAATTAAATCTTCCCAGCTCACCCTGAGAATAAGAACTGCTTTCTGGGACAGGGAACTGATCTACTTAAGCCTGAACTCAAGCCTGAACCTAAGCCCGATCTGCAAAATACAAACATATTGGAGACATCATGTTAGTTTGATTAGTGACCCCTTGCTACTCTGTGCAGCCACAGCTCCTGCTTCCCAAACTAGCTCCAGGCACCCCCTACCTGTAGGAACTACCTGCACATCCACCTGAAGCTCAACCACCTCCAGGCTGGGAGCATGGACGTGGTAAGACAGGCTGGCATTTCAAATGCGGAAGGCAAAAGGGAGTGTTGCAGAGAGGAATGTAAGACAGGTGGTGCCCTTCATGTGGCCTAGCGCAGGTTAATCACACACTCCAGAGGGATGGGAAAGATCCCTTTGGGAAAGTCAAAACCAAGTGGGGGTCCTCAAACTGATCTACAAGGGGGAAATCCTGACTGGTGTAAGGGCTTTCTGCATTCCTAAAGAACAGCCTAGATTCTCTCCTGACACTTCTGGCAGCACAAGCCAACAGACTGGTCAGCAACCAGAACAGAAGGCACAAATGGCACAAGCATCAAGTCAAAAGGAGCTCTCAGCACTCAGGCTGAATATTCCTACCTGTTCTCAGGCTACAGGCTGGAAGGGACACAGAAAGGTCTAAAACCTGGACTAAGGAGCAACAAAATTGAGAGGACAACATCTAGAGGAGCCCAGGACCAGTACCTGCTCTGGAGGGTTGGTGGAAACAGGGGAACTCCATCTGTAGAGCATAGGCGTGAGAATGGAGTCTGTCAGCACCCACTCATGGTTAACTCAAATTGTCTGCTGAGGGAACCCGCCATACCATGCTGAATTCCTAACAGATGAAGAACAACGGCAGTTACTCTGCAGAGATGCCACGGTTTCCAAAATTCAACTCCTTTCTGAGCTGGATGAGCAAGAAGTCTCCTGCATGTTAATATCCTGCCAAGGCTGTGGTTCCCCCATGGTTCTTGCAGGAAAGACCAGGAAGTACACAGTTCACAAGCACTATGATAGGGACAGAGACTTCTTTGGAGCCTACATGCTAAGAACAAGGAGATTTTTAATAAGGATTAACATCTGTGTGAGTGGAGCGCAAGGTAAAGAGAGGGAGTGGTCCATCTGTCTGGAGAAGACAGAAGTAACCAAGTGTTTATGATGCTGCACTTTTAGGACAGAACACTGGACCCTCTTCTTTTTGGGGACAAAGTATTGACAGCAGAACTACTTCTGTGAGATATTGTTTATGTAATTCTTGATAGAAGTATAAATCTATTTCTCCCTTTATCAGTGCCCTACCAGCTCCCATCCTCAAGGGGAAAAGGGGCAGGACTGTGAAATACAACTATTCAGAGTTAATTTGGTGTTTAATTTCAAAGCCTCATCGCTCTAAAGTATAAAAGGGTAAAGCTAAAATTGCTCTATATGTACTCTGAGGCCACTCAATCCCACGTCCCACATACCACTAGGAAAAGAGACAAACAGCAGGACTTAAAGCAGAACACAAAGACATGAAACTTCCTATGCACATGCCAAAATTATGAGTTACAGCTGGACACATCCTTGTATCCAAACAACAGGACACAGAGATATCCAAGGACTGCAGTATGGGCTCGGGGCTCCTCATGGTGTCCAAGGACAGCGTGCAAAAAGCAGCCAAGGAGGAGACTCTTCCATAACCATTTATGCTCAGAGCAATTCTTGAGATCAATGGCAATGGCCCCAAATGAAAATACAGGAATAGGAATATGGATTTCCTAAGAGGGAAGTTCTAGTTCCCGGCTAACCCCTGAAGTAACAGCTCCCAGCCTGTCACTTGGCTTTCTGTGGATGCTTACTTGTCAATGGTGGCAGGTGTCAGACAGGTACTTAGCAACCAGACTCTAAAGAGTTCCAGATCCTCAAGGAAAAGCCTTTCAGCTGAGAGACTTTATTGCTTAACTGCAGGCATAGTTTTGGGTGCCCTATCAGTCAGGGAGAGACACTCATTTAGAAAGGGTTATATGTCCTTTGAGAAGTTGCCTCTGTGTCCCTGCTCAAGGCCCACGCCTGGCTCAGATCTTCCACCTGCACTGCTGCCCCTGCCTGGCAGAACAGTGCACACAGGCATGAGCCCCTTGTCAAAAACCAGCAAGTGCTGTGACTGTAGGCACTTAAAAGTCCTTCCTAGTAGGGACGACAAAGGACAGAAATTAAAGACACTGTGGCATAACAGCCAGGCCAAAACCCGCCCCCCCGCCACAGCTCAGTGTCTGATGTCTGAGAGGCCAAAAGGCAGAGCAGGTATGCAGTGACAGTTCTTCAACCTACCCTTCCAGACTGCAGCATCTACTGGTTTGAGGACTCCTCTGTGTGCCAGGACAATTACCTTTGCGCTTCCTACTTCCCAATCAACTCTTCTCTTAGCAATTTGTCCACTGGTGCTTTGAACAGGTGCAATTCACAGATCCACAGCAGCTGGTAGCAGCCAGTTGTGTATCTCAGCTGCAGCACTTTCCTCTCTATATCAAAACAGCCATTTGCTAGTTTTATTTCCCGATCCCTCTTTTCTCTATCAAAGAAAAACTCTTTAGGAGACTTCCCATTTCCTCTAGCATTACTCTCCATCTCCCCGCTGAACATACAAGTTTAGAGTATTTCCGTAATTTATTTAGTATTTCTTAGCCAATTATTCTCTCATGCAAAGACCTTCCCTCTTCTCCAAAGGCAGACCCTGTAACAATAGATTTTGTAAAGCAGGATTGTTCCCCAAAAGGAAAAGAAAATTGTTTTGCCTTAGTCTGTACTTCACTTTATCAATCTTTTTATTTATTTATTTCACCACAGGTTTTAAGTAGGCTTTCTTGCTTTCAGCAGCTTCCTTATCCTGATGTGAACTCAAAATGTTTTGTTATTGCTGCTACAGTTTTGTTTCCAAGTTCCTCAACCCATTTTTTCCCCAAAGCTAAGAGGCAACACTTGCTCTGATCATTTAGTATAGAAACTCTAAGGCACATCTCTTTGAAAGTGTTTTGGGCTTCTGGCTGCCACACTTTAGGCATTTTTTTAAAGAAGCCTCTTAATTCTTTTTGTTGTTTTCTTTTATAAAATGAGAATACATTATGGTCACTCCATATAAAGCAGCTCTTAGTGACAGAGTATAATTCAGCACTGAGTATGTCCAGGACCTGGTTCCAAGAGCTGCTCCTCCCAGGCTTTGACTGGTTACTCCATACAGCACTCCTGCCCTTTTCACCACACTGATCTCCCTCAGAATCTTGTTGGGAGTTGCTAACCTGAATGAGCAGATTAAATACTGTGCTTTTTCAAGTTCAGCCTCAAATCACAAGTTGAAGGAATTCTGTGTTAACTCATTCAAGTTGGCTCTATGCTGCCCTCAGTGTTAGCAACATGCTCTGTAAATTTAAGCTATTGTTTTCCTTATAGAATTGGTCCTTCTGGAACACATCTTGCCATCTCTGCTCAATAAAGATCAAGTGTTAGAGGAGGCAGTTAGGAACAGCAGAGGATTTTCTTGTGGATCACACTCCCTGTGCAGGACCCATTCCCTAGGAAAGCCCAATTGCCTGAATTTTGGCAAGATGTGCAAAAGCCCAGACTGGTAACAGGGTGGGGATTTGTCATGGGAGGATGGGGCAATCAAGAAATGCACAAGAACTCTGTGATACCCTATGACCTGCTGCCATGACAGAGAAGCAGTAGAGCAATACCAAGAGTCAGCACTCAATGCTGATGGTACAGATAAAAGAAGACACCCACAATTTCAGTCTCTTTTACAGTTCCTGGTGGGGGAGCAGGTACATGTTTAGTTAAGTAGTTCTGACTTGCAACTAATTTTGGAGATGAGTTCAATTCTATTTATCAAAGACCAAGCAACCCCACTCTGTGTCAGTAGGGGAACTCTGTGGGACTGACACTGCTAAGAGGGGAGCTGCAGGAGCACATACTTTTTGACAGTTATCCTTGGGGTTATCTAAAAAATACACAATACTCCACAGCAGTTAACAGGTAAAGCTTAGCCAGGGTTTTCTGGCATGGGGACACTGATGAGCATTCCTTATCACACAGAGCAACATTCAACACTGGAGAACTTCTTTAAGGACACTGATAGGGCCAGTTACCAGAGCAGGTTACAAACAAACACGCTCAAAGGTAGATTTGATTCACTTAGAAGACACTGCTTGGCATCGAGAAGCATTAAAGGGCTAACAGGCTGTCAATATGGAAGAATAAAATATTTAAAAAGCAATACATCAAAGAAGCATTTTAATAGCTTAATTTATACTGGCTTTGTATATTTTTTTTTTGATTGATTAGGTTGAATGATGGTTCCACTGGCTCTTGGACTGGCTGCCCTGTTAGCAGGGCAGTAATAATAGCAACAGAGGCCTGGGGAGCTGCTGAACCAACCCAACTGCTCACCACTGAAAGAGGAACAGGTTTGTAGCAGGGTTTAGCAAAAGAAATCTGTCTAGATTCCTTGACCTCTACACTTTGAGTACTTTACAGCCATGAAAGCGTGTGTTACCATAAGTTCTGGCCCTGTTTGGGAGTGGTGGTCTCAGCAGGCAGGTCTGTGGTAGGCACGGAGCGGTGCAGCTTGTTCCCTCGGCCATCACTGCCTGTGCTCTTCCGCTTCTCTGCAAAAGAAAAGGCTCAGGTAGATTCCCGAGCAGCATTTCTACTATTCCAAATACATACAACTAGCTTCGCTTTTTAGCTGTATACTGACAAAGCACTTTTAAAACCAAAGGAGGTATAAGCAGCATGGATTTTTATTTCTGAGTATCTCAGACAACACTCTGACATGAATTTAAATCTTTGCTCATTCAGGCCTTTGATTGTTATGGCCTGAATGTCCAAAGGAACATGCTGAAATCCTGCCCATTGGCTGCAGTAGCAGCTGAGAGATTAAAACAGCTGGAAGCAAGGAGTTGATCAGGAACACAGGTGACCAGTATTTGAAAACAGTTCTTGTAAGAAAATACACCCAACATAGGAGCTTGGAATGATGCTCCTCCAGCTCAGTCAGTCTCTAAGACACAGGTGGCTGTACACCTGGATGAAGGATCCCACTGTAGGTTCATCCTGTTCCATTTCTCTACAGGTACCTAGTTTGTCACTTGTCCAAGACAATCCTACCAGGTGAGGGCTTGGATCTAACTTGAGAAGCTCTCCCATGCAGGATTGCTGTAGATGGACTCAGTGCCAGAATGGGATGTTACAAAAGTACGAAATGATCACGACTGAAACTCAGCTGAGTCAGATTAGTGCAGGATCTTCTGTCCCAAGAACTATTTCCACATAGAACTGTTAAGTTTCCTTCTGTATAGATGGATTTTTGTGCCTGCTCAAACTTGCAAGGTTCCAGGACCCAGGCTCCAAGTCAGCCAGGCAATATCACAGAGGAAGCACAAGTCCCTTGCGCGTCACCTACACATCAGCAAAGGTGAAGAGCAGGCTGAGAGGAAGTGCAAGAGGAATGTTCACCAAAACAACCTCAATCAGCAAAGCTCTGCGTATCTAACAGACTGCCCTGCTTGTTACTATTCCACAGGCTGATCTGGGAGTCTTGGCACCAGCAAAATATCAGCACTGTGATGGACATCCCCACTCTGCAGCACAACTGGCTAATTGTGCATGGGTTTGGCATGCTGCAACTCAGCAGGCTCAGGGTGAAACAGAGGGATAATACCAACTGACATCAATCTCACTACTTGTAGGAGAGGAGACTGTATTCCATTGTCCTTAGGTGGGACACTGCAGGCAAGTCTCCAGATCCACAGCAGTGGAAGGGAAATATCACGAGCAACTCTTGTGTGCAGACTTCTAGAGTTAAAAGGAGGCTTAGAGTATCCCCATGAAAACAATCAGACTAGACAGTTCTTTCACACTCATGACTCCATTCACAGTCAGAGCAGAGGAAATACCCTCAAGAGACCATACCTCCAGGGCTGTAGTCCTTCTTCAAATCTTCCTTTTTCTGGTGGGGAAGGGTAAATCTGTAGTCTATACTGTCATGTACCCAGCCTTTCTCAATAAACAAGCCAGGAACCTCATCTGAAAACAGCCAGTACCTGCAAGAAATGTGTGTTAATAGGTAGCTGTCTCCTTTTCTGGCTAGTTAAACACACATACACTTTTATTTGCATTGAAGGGAGAAGCATCTGCATGCTCAACTCACTAAAAGCCGAATGCATGCATATCTTTATGTCAGCACAGCTGATTGATAAACGGAAAGCTTTGCTTAGAATCCATTCCAAGAGCACGCCTGTGTAACGAACATGAAAAAAGAAAAGATGGTAATGAGGCTCCTAAGCACCCAATGCCAGCACTTGAACCTCCACTATTCCTGACCTCCATGGGGAGGCTCCAAAAAGCTGGGCATGTAACCAGCCACTACACTCCGTATACACAAATATTTTCCCCTTCTCTCTTCTCCACAATTCTGTACATCCTCCCTATCAATCCCTTCCTGGGTGATGGTATCTGACACAGCCCCTCTCTCAGGGCAGAGACGAAAGCTCATGGTCATTTCCTTTCCCACCTGTTATGATTCCTATCAGTGCCAATTGGGGTCCTGCGCATCACTAGTTTGGCTTTGGCAATTCCATCCTGGAAAGTTTTCTCAGCAGCAGCTTTATGCCTGCGGATTCTTTCTTCCTCTGCTTCTTTCTCCATCCTCACTGTTAGAAGCAGCAAAGAGCAGCATTAGCTTTTCTTTATTGTAGCTAGACATCAATATTGTCTTTTATTTTACTACACCATGGGAATAAAAAAAGCAGTTTTATTGGGGATTTTAGTTAACATTTTTTACAACCATACACTCTTACTTTCTGCCCACCATTCTTAAAAAATTGCATATATATATAGGAGAAGAAGTCAAGGTGTAAGGATGGACTGGGCTGAAGAAACCGTGGATAAAAACCGTCATATCACAGAATCATGGAATGGTTTGGGTTGGAAGAGACCTTAGAGATCATCTTTTTCCACCCCCTGCCATGGGCAGAGACACTTTCCACTATCTCAGGTTGCTCCAAGCCCTGTCCAGCCTGGCCTTGGACACTTCCAGGGATGGGGCAGCCACAGCTGCTCTGGGCACCTGTGCCAGGCCAGCTTGGATGACACATGGAGCAACCTGGTCTAGTGGAAGGTGTCTTTGCCCATGAAGGGGGGGGGTGAACCTTGATCAACTTTAAGGTCCCTTCCAATCCAAATAATTCTGTGACTCTTGGTCTCCCAGAACAGATACTCCCACATTCCAACTAAGGTGCAAAAGCCATGCTCCATGAGGGATGCTTATCCCTCATTTGTTTCAGAAGGGAAATAACAATCTAGGTGAGCTACACTGTCCACTTCCGTCTGCCCAGCATCCACATTTACAACCAATAAAACCCCTAAACTGTAATTCCAAAGTGTTCTCTCTTTACATTCATACCATTCATACTCCTCAAACAGTATTACTTACACAGAGACATGGTCTGGTGTTGCAACACGTGATTTAGAGAGGTTTGAGTGGACAGTTTATATTTATACAGCTCCATAACTAATTCTTTAAAGCAAGAAACAACAGCGTAAATCTCAGCGTAAACTGAGATTTATTGCCCAAATCCTGATCTGAGAGAAGGGCCGCTGGCAACAACCTGACCATGCAGCAGGGCCAACAGCAGCAGTAAGAACTGCTTTTAGGCAAGAAATACCTCCTCTGTACCCATGAACCTGATGATGTTTGGACGTAAGACAAATTTTTGGTTTTCTGTTCCCAAAACAGATACTGTGTTGTCCAACCTCTCTGTGCCGACCATAATTAGAAAGGTACTGAACAAAAGACACCCACAGATAAAAAATTAGAAGCACGTACTGTTTTTTTCTTAAATTTACAAAGTTAAAGCTGCTGCAGGAACCACAGCAGTTAAATTATAAATCTCCAGTGAGCAAATCCCTTAAAACCTGACAATGCTTCTGAAAACAGGCTGTTGTTATTTTTGCCATGAAGTTATTCTACAACACACAAACACTCTACTCGCTAGGCAATTTTTCTTACCTCTCATTTGTATTTCTTGTTGCTCCCTCTCCTTCTTGGCTTGGATGGCAAGAAGCCGCCTGCTCTTTACAGCACTGATCATATCATCGGCTTCAATTTCCACCCGGTGCTCCATTTTCATCATTTCATGTTTTTTCCTTTCATTTCTTCCCATCATATGCTCTTCTTTCCCACTCTCCTTGGTTTTGGCCACCATTTCTTTTCGCTTCTGTTTCTCTGCCCTCTTCTTGTCATTCTCCTCTTTCAGGACAGCCAGGCGCTCTTTCCACAGCTCAGCCGAGGCCTGCTGCTTGGCCTCCACATGGTCCTGCACCGAGTACGTCATTAGGATCCGGTGACACAGCGCTCCGAGGATCCGCAATTTTTCTTCAGGAGTCAGCTCAAAGAACTCTGAAATCTCCAGCTTCTCCAAAAACTCATCCTGTACCTCATTATCCTCGAAAGCTGCTGAATCCTTACTTTCATCTATGTTATCCGAGACCTCGCTTTCCTCTTGCACGTCTGACTTGCGCAGGCACAGGCGAACCAACTCAGATGCAGAATGCAGAGTAAGTGGGATTTCAGAAAGTTTCATTCCCAGCTCAGCGTAATCCTCAGCAATTTCATCCTGCAGCAGGGTCTGCAAGAGGATGACCAGTACTCTGTTCAAGTACAGGAAGCCTCCCTTTTCTGCACAAAGGGCTTCCATCAGGGATACTGCTGTGATGGGATACTGAGCATCTGGCATCAATAACCCTGAGTAACAGCTCAGGAACTCCACCACCATGGCCACATCCCCAAAAAGTGTGTTAGGAAGTCCCTCTGGAGTATCAACCAGTTTAAAAGTAGGCAATATCTTCCCTTTCAGATCTTGGTCCTCAAATCTCCTCTGTTTTTCCAGTTTTTCCTTCATCTCCTTCTCCTTCCGCTCCTTTGCTCTTTCCTTCAGTTTCTCTTTCAGCTTTTCCCTTTTCTTCTTCATGTACTCCTTCCGCTGTTCCTCAGTCATGGTGGCCCATCTCTTCCTGTGCTCCAGGAGCTCGTAGCGTTTCTGTACCAACCCCCGCAAATCCTCAGGGAGACGGGCACGGTCCTCACTGGAGAGCAGCCGAGCTGTTTTGGAGATGATGCAGGAAAGAGCACTTTTTTTGTCTTCCCGGTCTTTGTTTTCTTTGTAATAAGCAATGAGATGGAGCGCTGCAGGAGGCAGGTGTTTCTGGGGTTTCCTGGAAGATCCAGGGGTGCCTCCAGAATTCCTGGGAGCCCTGGACACCTTAGTGGTACCTTTAGCCATGTCCAGCAGTGTCATTTGTTTCATTTTCATCTTGGGGGTCTTCAAACCTTTCCTGGGAGACTTTGCCTTCCCCGACGACTTCTGCCCATTCAGAACCCTTTTGCCTTTTTGCTTTTTGTCCAAGGATTTGTTGTTGCCCTTTCCTAGTCGGCCTCTCTTTGGAATGTGAAAGTTAGAACCAAGTTTAGCAGGTGACACAATTTTCATCACCTCCTCCAGCTCCTCTTTAGGACATTTTGAGTTCTTACAGTTTTTCACCTTCAGCGGAGAGCCAATTATAGATTTTTCCAAATGCACGTGGCACCACAGGGTTGGACTCAGTGGCTGTCCCAATGAAGATCCATCTGCTTTGGATTTCTTAGGAAGCTTTCTGTCAGGTGACCTAGAGCTCTTCCTCTTGGTTGAGGGATTGAGAGCCATATACTAAAATTAAAGAAAGAATGATTTTGTATTAATATTGAAAGGTAAATAAAGGTTATCTAGATCTCTTTCTGCCAATTATTTTTGCCATGTTTTAATGCTTTTTCTAATGAAATTGCTCACTGCATTAAGGGTAACAGGCTTCTGCAGTCATAATCAGAGTGAGAGAACGGCCTGGGTTGGGAGGGACCATAAAGATTATCTTGTTCCAACCCCTGCCACAGGCACGGACACCTTCCACTAGACGAGGCTGCTCCAAGCTCTGTCCAACCTGGACTTAAGACATTTTCAGGGATGAGGGAGCCACAGCTTCTCTGGGCAATGTGTGCCAGGGCCTCACCACCCCCACAGGGAAGAATTTTTTCCCAGTATTAAATGTAAACCTACTCTGTGTGAGTTTGAAGTCATTCTCCTTGTGCCGAACAAATATTTATCTTCTAGTTTTAGAACACAGACTTGACAGAGTCTATGAAAAAGTGACTTTACTGAATGAACAAAATAGTGCTTTCTACACCAAAAGATGGATTTTAAAACAGCACATTTAACGGTATGGCATTTAGTTGGTTAATGTTATATTTGGCTTGTTAGCACAAAGGGCTGGAAGAACCCATTTATGCTATGTATGTATTCAGTACTAAATTTGTAGTATCTACCATCACTCAATGCAGCCCTGTACATGAACCAGGCCTCATGAAGTCACAGGTATCCAGGTCTTGGGCCCAGTATCTGACACTACTACATAAAGACTGTAGCTCTCCCATTTCTCTTACACCAGGAAATCATATCTTTACTTGCAGACAAGTAATGCAAACTACTGGAAAAACTAAAAGGGAGTTGCATCTCAAATTTTCAAAGCAGACCACTGTTTCAGATGTTCAAGCCATGTCACCTCTCAAAAGGTCAACCTTCAAAAGAGTAGGTTTTCCTCCTCTGCTTCTCTCTGGATTTAACAGATACGTGGAATTGGCACTTAGGGACATGGATTAGTGGCTTCATAATCTTAGGGGGCTTTTCCAACCCTAATGATTTTGTGATCCTAAAACCCAACCAGCACACTGAGGTTTCTGCCAAGACCCAAGGAATGTCTGGGAAAGCAAAGTAAGTACTTTTAGGAATTTTTACCTTATGTGGGTCAAGCAAGAAGTCACTGAATTTGCTGGGTAGAGAGTATTTCTTCACTAACTCATCCTCCACGACCCACGGGGCGTTCTCACATGTGCCAGCACGTAACGCATTGTGACGGATAAAGTACCTCAGGATCTCCTTGTTGGGAGGACGCTCTGTACGGAGTAAGCTATCTGCTGGAACGTTGCTGATGATCTTGGAGACAACAAACAGACACACTGTTAATGATTAACTTCTAGACACATTATAAATACAGATCATATGGCTATAAGGAACCAGAATCATTGTGCTGCTTCATGTCCAAAAACTCTTCACCCATTCAAAGCTCTCTTGGAAAGACTCAAATCAAACAGAATTTGCAGAACTGAGACACACAGAGATTGGTAGGATAGTCAAAACAGTAAAAACCATGAGTTTATGATGCAGATTTTTTGCCGAAGTCCACTGTTTTATCTCTGACCTTCCTCCAGCTTGTGCTTGCTACTGACTTTAAAGCTTTTACATATTCATGTTTGATTTTTTTCCTGAGACCAGAGGAGCACCTCCACACATGGCACTCCTAAGGTCAGCACTGCCTCGCTTGTCAAATTACCAAAGAGCAGACAAAAAGCACAGAGCAGTGCTGCAGTTACCCAGAGCTTCCCAAAGCACTGCTACCTCCAACTCTTAGCAGCTCGGTCAAGACAACAGCAGCAACTGCCACTCGTGATTTCACTGGTCTCATTAACTGCATGACCAGAGATGAGGCAATCACAATAAAGCTCTGTGACTCAGTGTATGTAGTACCAAGTGTTTCCATGCACAAAACCTAGTAACAGATAGAAACAGCCAGGCCGGTCAGCCTCACAGACAACTATCCTGCTTCCAACGCCATGACTCTGGCAGAAAGTACTACATTGTGCTGTAAAATCACTGGCAGTGATTAACTAAATTTGCATATTCATGTTATAATAGAAAGGACTCAAGCAGACAACTCACCTTATCTTCATTTTTCAGCTTGACATCATATTTGTGTGGCAGGAATTTAGGTGGAACCCACTTCCTTTCTTCCTTCTTCAACGAAGTGGGAAGCTTTCGTGGAGACCTACGTGCTCGGTCATCTGATTAAAAAAGGTGAGACACAGTCTTATTACAGTAAAGTAAAAAAAAAAAAAGTTAAAAAAATCCAGACCACCACTGATGAGGCATCCTACTTCTTGCTATCTGTACAGTGTTTGGTTAAACTAGAACATTAGGAAAATAAACCAAACTGGATTTTAGAAATAGCCTGAGGATACAGGCTGGGAACAGAGGCCCAGACCACCTCTGAACTAAGGAGGTAACACCTATCTTCAAGGAATACAAAGGACCATCTTCATTTAAATCCATCTCTCTGCAGACAGTAAGCTGCAACCACCTATGCATAGGTAGAAAATGTCTGTAAGATTTATGAAGGGGAGATATAACCCAACCAGTAAACCTGCTTAGGGAACTCCTGCCAACAGCCCTGGCTGCCTCTGCCATGCCTTCTTTGAAATAGTTTCATGGCAGGAATCACTGACTTGGTTTTGTCTTAAGAAGAAAGCAATCTCCAAATGATTTTATATTTGTGGCTACCATAGAATCATGGAATAGTCTGAGTTGGAAAGGACCTTAAAGCTCATCTCATTCCACTCCGCCCCCCACCCCTTCACTAGATCAGACACCTTCCACCAGGTCAGCACTCTCCAAGCCCTGCCCAACCTGGCCTTGGACACTTCCAGGGATGAGGCAGCCACAGCTACTCTGGGCAACCTGTGCCTGGTCCTCACTACTCTCACAGGGAAGAATTTCTTCCTAGGATTCAAAGAAAGCAATAAAGCAAGCTGAGGATGAGAGTAATTATCTACTAAATATATAGAGAACACAAATAGATGTTAACCTAAATAAAGCCTAAACCTAAATAAAAATATAGATCTCAGAATCACATAGTAGAGCTCTGAAACTCCAGCACCATTATACCTAACACAGTATAAACCCAAGTGACCTCTTCTCCTGTGATTTACTTTCTAGACTCCACAAATAGGGATGGCAATATGGAATTCCATCAAACACCTCGATATTTGGCTGAGGAATAAGAAATTACTCTCCATTCCAATCCTAAAGTCAATTTTAAAAAGGCAACTTCATTTGTGTAAAACATACATCTATCCCTGGAAGAGTTCAAAGCCAGATGGATGGAGCTCTAAGGAAAACTGTCTACAGAAGATCTACTGTCCATAGCAGGGGGGTTGGAATGAGAGGATCTTTAAGGCCCTTTCCAACACAGCTGATTCTGTGTTCCTAAAGCATCTATGTTGTGTTGTCTCTGTATTCACTTTATTTTGGATTTTCCAGAGCAGGTTCCAAGTCCAGCTCAAGCAACAGAACCTGCCTTCAGCAGTTCACCATCAATTTTCAAGACAATCTAGCCTCTCCTTGCTCCTGAAGATTTTCCAGAGTTCATTCCCTAAGCAACTAAAAATATAAAGTCACTTCAGACTGCACAAATGATTGAAAAAAACTGGTATAAAGCCTTATTTTTTGTTTCTGAAGGAGAGTAGACTCCTAAGCAGAGAGACTGAAACTATCTTTCTCTGCCCATTTCTCCTCCAACAAAACCAGAAAGTTTGACACAAGTATTAATACAACTGCCAAGGTTTGCTCTGCCCCCTTGTGCGCACACAGGCAGACACAGCTCTTACATCATACTTATACAGAGCTTGTTACTGCTTCCAATTACTCACTCTAGTGTAGTGACTTCAATCCACATCATGTGGCCACACGTGAACATTATTAGAGAGAAAAAGTCCAAGTCAGTGTGGCTGGGAACCACCCCCCACACTGTGGATCCAACTCAGCATTTCCTACTTCTCTAGTCTGCTGTGTAACTGTAAGAAATGCTACATAATTATATTAACACACTCTGGAATAATTTATTTCAATGATGTTACTATGAGCCTATGTTCTGTTATAACCCAGAATATAAAATTTTGCATTAGCAATAAAATATCCTTTTAGTAACAGCATAGGTACAAGGAAAGAGTGTGTGTTTACTGCTTAGGTTATAACTGCTAGCATCTTGAGTTGAAACATATTGAGGTTCATTTTTTCCAGAAAGGGGACGACAGTCCCATCTTACAGAAGTGACTACAGGCCAGAACCAACCGAGGGACTGAAACAAGAGCAGGAACCCTCATTCCTGCAGTATCCGACCTTGGAGTGCTGCACTGGCGATGCCCACAGCTGCTGGAATACCACACACCCATGCACAAAGGATCATGGCAAATATTTTTTAAACACCAGATCCAAAACTGCTACCGTAAATTTGATCACCGAGCATTTTTGAAGTAAAAGGTACTTCCCATGCCTCTTATGTGGCATCTCGAGAAAACCATCACTCAATAAAAAATACATGTATAAATAAATAAAGCATCATTAGCCCCTCTCCAAGCACAACCCCTGTTTCCAATGATCTGTGTATGGCCAGATTGTTTCTGAAACACCTTTTTTTTACTTCCTGATTATACAGACCACTGCAATGAAATCAGAACAGCTCATAACAGTACCCATCAGAAAGAGCTGACAATTTTTAAGCTCAGCCGTAGACCTTGGTGTAACTTCTTTTCCACTCTTGACTTTGCTATTTGCTTGCTGGGCTATTTTCAAAGTTTCCTCTTCATGACATTAGAGGAGATTACACACTCTTTCCTGTATGCTGGAAGTCACTATTTACAAATGTCAATAGTTTATTCATTTATGAGACTTTATTTTAAAGCTCTCCAGGTTAGAACTATGTTGTGGGATAGGGGTTGGTTTGTTTGAAAACACTTTTTGTAATCTGTTTTAAAGAATCTTATAATTCCAATTTAAGAAGTTGCACAGGATAAACTTAATGTGTTTGGCTGGTTTTTTGTTTTGTTTTTTTTTCCTTTCAACAATACTTCCTCAGAGTCAAGAAAAGCCTTGGACACCACTACCTAAGTCTGCATCATGGAAGAGCATATGAAAGAGGAAAAAGGTTTCAAAGGATGGTCTATTTTGAACTCTTAGGAAATAGAAATTTTGTCTCAACAAATGAAAATTGGAAAGAGAATAAACTAAAAATGAAAAAAAAAACCCACTTATTTTTTATAACAACCATGGACAAAGAGAATTAGAGCTTGTCTCTGACTCCAAAAGATCACACTTTAGAACTAGGGATGATCTCTGAGGATGAACATCACAGCAGAACTTGGCAATTCTGAACGAACCCTTGCTGCTGCCCTCATTTTTTTTTTTAAATACACTTGTTATATTTTAGACATTCATACATTTTGTGCATTGCTTTTGGTATTACATCTTAGAATGACAGCACATTTTCTGCTTTAAATCAAGCAAGAACAGCTGAAAGCCAACAGCATGATGCCCCAAAAATTCACCACTAACAAGGACAACATTGGATTTTCACCCCATAACACTGTTTAGACATTCACAGCCCAACCCCAAGATGTACATAAACTCCAACACTCACTGCCAGATGCTACCTACTGCCGTGCTGTCTCTCTACTTACTCATACTATCCCTTCTGCTGTCATCCTCCTTCAGCATAGCTTCCTTCTGGTTGTCCTGGGCTGCCTGGCTGGAGTTCTCCTTGTCACTTGATGGAGAATCACAGGCTCCGTCAGATTTCTTTTCTGAGGCCTCTTCATCAACTTTCTCCAGGGGATGTATTTTCACAACTTTTACAGGCAACATTTTCTCCTTACCAACCTGCAGAAAAATATTGGAGAAGACCAAACCTGAACAAGACAGGTGAGCTACTGGGCTTTAACACTATAAGGAAGAGAAGAATACTAGCTTAGATGACCTAAAAGCAAAACTCCCAGTCCATAGTGTTTTCCAGCGCTGCTTCCTCAGCCTAAGGACACAGTATGTGCACAAGGTGCAAGTGTGTTCTCAGCAACCCCAGTTTAGAGACTATGTCTAAAACATTGCTCACATACAACATCAACTCCTCCACATTTTCAAAAAGTTTTGAGTTTTCATCAACATTTCCAGATTTGGAGGGAATTTTCAAATCTTTAGGGCCTTTTTAGAGATTTTTAAGCTTTGACTTCAAGCTCCATTTATTTCAGAATACTGCTCCTTCTGGCAATGTGTCAGGTGAAACTATTATGACAGATTATTATTTTTAATTTCTTCTAATTAAATCATGTATTCATATATAAACAGATCATCACATATTTAAGCAGTATAACAATTTTATCTGTTTCCCATGCACACACATATCAGTCATTTTTCTCTTGCTGTTATTTCAGGATCCTGGAATGGTTTGAGTTGGAGGGCCCTTAAAGATCATCTAGCTTCAAATCCTTGCCATGGATAGGAACATCTTCCACCAGAAGTATGGCTGAACCACAAAACCATTTTCCATCCAAAAGCAGGTGCTGTCACTGGGATTCTCCAGAGAATAAATTTTCACATCCTTCTAGTAACTTGAGTAACTAACACATTCTTCCAATCTCCTGCCTTTGCTATCTGGAATTAGCCCTATGCGGAAGCATGGGATAAAACGGAAAACATATCCTTACCTCAAAGTCACACTCTTCTCCCACTGCAAATTTGGTCATGATCTCCAACCAAGCTGCATCCACCAACTTTTCCAATGACACAGTGTTGTGGTGGACTATTTCCAGGACCAGTTTCTCATACCAGATAGGGAACTCCTCCTTTAAGCTGAGCAAGCACAGAAGTTTTCGTTATTCAGGGAATAAAAGCCCAAATGCAAAGTACCCTCCCATTTCCCAATTCCAAGAATTCCTGTTAACAGCCAGGACAATGTTTGAGGCAGATGCTCCATTAGTATGCAAACATCCAAGGGCTTTTTGCTCCCCTCCCTTCACCCAGCACTCCCCCAGGTGTTAGCTGGCATGAAAATCCCAATTGTCCTGTATCCCAGAAGGAATACTATAACCACTCAGGAAGAGCAGCACTGAATGTGAACCCTTTCATTATGGTTACTACTGTTTCTCTATTAGATATTAAACATAGATCAAGATGATACAATTATCCTGGGGCTTGTTACTTTACAATATTTGTTTCCAACAACACCATGATTCTGATGAAGATTCAACATTTCCTTCTCCCTCAACAAGCTGACAGTTCAGTAAAGATAGGGGCAGATTTACACAATCAAATTATCTTGCCAGAGAAAAATATCTTGCATTTCACATGTCATGATCTTCAAACTTTTCCATTCAAAGAAAAGAAAGGACTGTGCCATTTACTTCCCTTCTTTCCCTTCTAAAAGCTGAGCTCAGGTAGCTGACAGGGGCACTAAGGAATACGATGCATAAAGCCTTCTGGCTAAAAAGTAAAGTCCGTTTCAAGTGGCCGTAGGAGGAAAAAAATACTCCATTTTTCCAAAGCACTTTCAGCTTTCCAGACTCCAGGATCCGTGGCTGAGAACCCTCAGCTATATGTGCTGCATTTCAACTGCCGTAAGCAAATTTATCCCTTTAGCAACCTGTCTAAATGAACTTTTTTATCCAGCTTAGTGTTGGGTATTAAAGCAAACTCCTGGGAAGCTTTTCATCCCATTTCAAAGAAACAAGGCCAAAATCTCGTTTCACAGAATCGTTCTCTCCCCTCCCCACCCCCTTAGAGAGACTATAGCTAAATTTGTTATTGAGAAATTTGAGAAATCTCCCATTTCTATTTCACTGACATTTCTTAATGTTTCCAGAAGTGGTCAATCAACCCAACCCAGATAACCAAAAGAAAGTAGCAGTAGACCACTGGGTTTTGACTCAGGATTTTAAGTTTATGGAGCTACCTCTGCACTGCCCCTACCCTCTCAAACAGGAACACCAGGGAGCAAAGCCTGAAGGCAGCAGTTCGTCACCCCTCAAAGAAATTAGGACTATTAGCAAATCGGCTTCTTATTTGTGGGCTTTAAGGTTGTGATTAACCACAAATGGTGAATTTCTCCTTAGGAGAAGGCTGTGAACTCTTTGCCAATGGATCAAAAACATGAGAGAGAGAGTTAGAAAATAGAGAGAGGTAGCAGAAAATTCCACCTCTTAGGTGGACATTCTCCACAGTTTATATCCAGGGGGAAAAAAGTCGCAGAAGTCCAAGTCATCAGTTGACAGAATGGAGAAATATGTCACTTGTTTGGCGTAATTCCTACAATTCGGTAATCACACAGTAAATTATATGTTGTTGGTTGAGACAAGGACTTCCATCTTTACAGAAAATTCACTTCTATGACAAGGGCCATGCTGGATCTTATCCAAGGATTCCTGTGGGCTAGAGGAGGTCAGGGCCACAGGAGCCCAGAGGAACACAATCTGCACAGAGCAAGGACTCTTGTTGTTTCAAGTGGAGCAGATTCCCTAAAATCTCACTACAACCTTTTTTTATTTAGTGCAACAACTCAAATGCAGATTTGCAGGAAATAATTATAGGTGTGGACCTGGCTGATCTAAAACACTTCAACCAACTCTTTTTATTCTATTTTCACTTTACATTGTTCAAGATTTGTTATTTTTTTCTTCTAAAATATTCCCAATGCTCCAGGGGCTTTAAAATATGCCAAGTGCCATATGCTCAACTATTTTGGTTCAAGTAATACCAAGATACAGCACTAAATAAGTAAATCATCCAATTGCATTAGTGATGGTGTAAAATTTGGACTTAATTTGCTTTCAACTCCAGAATCCTCAGATCTCCTTAAAGCTCCTTACCTCACCTCACAAACTAGCCACATACATTCCCAAGCCCACTCTTACACCCCAACACGTAAAGAAAGGCACAAACCCACGTCTCCTCTGGTACTTACAGCTCAGCAACCTCCTGCTCCTCCTCCCAGGCCTCTTTGTGTGTCAGCTGACTGCTTCCTGTACTCTTGCATGTCCAAATCCGCTCACTGTATCGCTCTAAACGTGCTTCGTACTCTCTGTACGAGTGGCAGCTCAGGAAAACGGGATTTATGCAGTGGAGAGCACAATCACCATAGCACAAAAATGTAAAATTTAATTCAACTCTTATGACTGGAGTGTACAAAAGCTAAGGAGAGCCTCGGTACAGTCTAATCCTGTGACTACTGTGAAGATGCCGTGCTAAAACCCAATGTGTTGGTGCTTTCTGAGGCCAAAGTGCCTGCTCATCCTGGCACAGAAGGTTCCACATCACCAATAGCTCAGCTGCACTGCACAAGGAGAACACAGATGGCTGAAGGTTTCACAGCATTGCTAACTTACTTTTCAGCTTTTCCAGTCTGATACATTGGAAAATAGCACAGTCAATGTCACAGGCACATGCACGAAGTACAGCATGGATTGCTGCTAAATTCCTGACAATAACTGTTGTGGCACTACTACTACGGTGCCTTATGGTGGTGCTACAAAATCCAGATGCAAATTACCAGGCTACCCATCACCTCCAATCTTTTGAAAAAAAACAAAAAACAACCTAAACCATTTGAAACTGAAACCCCTAGAAAGGCCATTTTTTCCTTTGGTTTCCAACAAGAGCATCCTTTTGCATTCCAGCATGAGGCTCTCATCAACTACATCACCTACTTCATCGAATCACAGAATCCCAGAATGGTTTGGGTCAGAAGGGACATTAAAGTCCATCTTGTTCCACCCCCATGTCATGGGCAGGATCTAGACCAGGTTGCTCCAAGCCCTGCTGCTCCAACCTGGCCTTGAACACTTCCACAGCTTCTCTAGACAACCTGTGCCAGGGGCTCATCATCCGCACAGCAAAGAACTTCTTCCTAATATCTAATCCAAACCTATTCTCTTTTAATTTGAAACCATTCCCACTTGTCCTGTCACTTTGTGCTCTTGTAAAAAGTCCCACTCTGTCTTTCTTGTTGGCTCCCTTCAGGTGCCAACATTCTTGTGTCACAACCTGCCTCAAGGTTACGTTATTCCAGGTGGAATTACATGATTAAAGGGTGCTTGGGCAAGTCACTGGGGTGCAGAGAGCATTAGCCACTCTGCTGTGAGCATCTTTGGCTGCTCTCCCTGCTCCACCTGAGTGGTAATTAATGGTCAGGGTAAACAGAGAGCAGCTACTCCACACTAATTACAGACAGAAGATGCACAGGCACAATTATCAGTGTGGTGTAAATCCACGCCAATTGCCCCATGATCAAGTTGCCAAATGCCTTCTAATGGGAAGTTAAGAGGAGAAATTCTAAGAGAAGTAAGAAAAGCACCTTTTGCTTCTCCTGCATATGCTCTCCAGTGGCAAAACCAGCATGAAGCATAAGGCACACTAGCTACAGCCACAGCTCAGCCCACTGCTGCAGAGTCTTGTGGGAACAGCAGATTGCTCTACACTCTTGCACAGGCAGAGCCACCAGCCGCAGCAAAGCACACGGCATGTCATTCAAGAACATTTCAGTGTGACCAACCTATTTTTTCCCTTTTTAAAGACTTTTTTGTTAGGAGCTACAACTTCAACAAAGCAAATTTCCTTAGATGTTTCCTCACAGCCACAATGTAAAGCATAAAAAGGTACAGCAGCTGCATTATGGATCTTGACGTACAGGTAACTTGTGGACACAGCAAGCGGCACTGTGCAAGGATATTAACCAGGAAGAGAGTAAAGTCCAGAAGAGTCTGCCACAGGACTCCCTTTTCCTGGGGCACACTGCAAAATCCAGCAGAAATCCCATAGTCTCCCAGCTTATCCTGCTTGTGGAGTCTCCTGCTCCTCAGCAGAACAGATCTGACAAGTCATCAGCCCACAATGATTCTAGCCCTCTGGCCCATTCTTACCCTCCTTAGGGTTTAAAAGATGCTAAATTTTTCATATAAACAAGATGTTCTATGGTTCAGGGGCAGGAAGTGTGATCACTGTGGTGGAGCAGAGGCAAGGAAAAATCACAGCTCACAGGGAGATCATCTTCAAAGCCCCACCAACCAGCCCAGGAGCGTCACTGTTATGCCTGTTGTAGTGATGCTGAGCTAGGAGAGAAAAAAATATAAAAAATAAGATCAAACAAGAAAGCAGGAATCCTCTTTGAATTTACAGCAACTTGGGACTGGCACAGGTTGCCCAGAGTAGCTGTGGCTGCCCCATCCCTGGGGCCAGGTTGGACAGGTCTTGGAGCAACCTCGTCTAGTGAAAGCTGTCCCTGCCCACAGGACAAGGGAGTGGAACAAGATGAGCTTTAAGATCCCTTCCAACCCAAACCATTCTAAGATTCTATGAGTCAATTAATCACTTTAATAATGACTAAGTTGCAACCATAATATTATTCATTCCTGTGCCTTTCCCACAAAGAATAGCATTAAAACCAAATCCAATCCTCACAGCAGACAGGAGCTTAAATGCAGGAACAGCAGTCATCTCCAGCTTCATCCAGCAATCCCTCTGTATTCTCCCTTGGTTTCCTTCTGTGTATCTGTGGAATAACTGAATGACATTTCTTCATCCCAAACATCATTTCCCATATCAGTAGGGAGATCCAAGAGACTTCTCCCTATGCATGCTCCCCTCCTTGTACACACCTATGAGAACACGCTTAACCTCACCATATCAGGACTCACATTTCCCAGACCAGCCTGGAATTTAGACAGATATGGCCATGCCCTGTTCAGCTCAGATCTGCCTCTTCCATGCAATTTAATTCCACCTCCAGCTGGTCAGCTCATCTAACACTGACCCTGGACACACTCCTTACCCAGGGCTCCAGACTTGTCCCACAGTGCTGACCTTGCCTTTGTGCTCTGCCAAGACCTCCAGGTCAGGTCCTGCTTTGAATTCCTGGGGCCAGCACAAAGCCAAAATGCAGGAGGATGTTTCTGCGAAGTTTACTATAGCTCAAACTTTCCACTACATAAACACTGTTTTTCTTCTCCACTCAGACTGGAAACAAACCCAAGAAATTTCAGATTGTTCAGCAGGTCTGATCCAGGACTGTAAGTCATCACGCCCCTGGCATGCCATAACCAACCCATCTCTCTACACAGCTGGAGCCTCCACTGCCAAAAATTCCCAACACAGGAATAAATAAAAAACTCCTGGACACAAGCTACTTGTGAACATTGCCCAAAAAGCTATGAATAACATGCATATTAAATGAAACAGCTGACTACCCACTGTGTAGCTGTTAATATATCAATCATATCCGTTTGCATCCCACTGCAGATTACCCAGTGCTGAAACGTAGCAAAATTAAAGTACAAACAAAATTACAGTAAAAAAAAGGTACCCTTTTAAAGAAAGCTGTTTAGAAGTAATCAAGCTAATCACTGCACAAAACAACTGCTGAGACAATAAAAAGTTTACTTCTTCCTCAGTTAGTAATTTTTGGGAGAGCACTAGTATCAACTCCAAAAAAGTTTTACTCTATTGTTTGCATTTATATTAGCCAAGAAGGTAAACTTCACAAAAAGGTGGGTACATTTATGAAGTGCAGTATACTCCCTGGATATATGGCAAAGTTCTTCAATTTGAGAGTGTGACACAACAGCGCCTTGGTGCTGCCATCTTCCAGGCAGAGTTTGTCTGGCCAGTATCATATGCGAGGATGTGAGCAGTAGCCTTTAACCTGCCAAACCGGGCCCAACCCCTCTTCTTCCTTGCACTGATCCCATACAGAAGCATTAACTAAAGAAAGACAGCAGGCTTTTATCTAGAGAGGAGATAATATAGCTTCCCAAAACCATGCACTGGAAGCTGAGGGAAAGCTTTGCCTGGAGCAGCCCAGGTTGGCTGAGCTCTCGGAACCCAACATCTCTCCTGATCCAGAAGCAGTTTTCCAAATCATGTTGAGGCAGACCCACATGCCCACAGCTGAGCTGACTGTTCACCAGGGTACAAACTGCGTATTTGGGAGACTGCAAATGCTCAGCACCCACTGCACTAGTGACAGAACCATACACATGCAAAGCATTTTCCTGCTCAAAGCAGACCCCACTGAGCTCACATAGGGATGAGTCTATCCCTGGCTGCCCCATGATCTGCCATCCCCACACCCACACGATTAGCAGGGTCCAAGGTTTCGCCAGGATGCAAAAGGCTCTACACAGCACGACTTCTCTTAGAAGGTTTTTGCAGGATTTGGCAGTCAAAGGAAGCCATATAAAGCTGCAAAGGAAAAACAGGTCCAAACAAACACCTGAGCTCTGCTGACCAGCTTATTCCACTCCCACTGCTGGCAAACACTTCCGTAACACACACCCAAGGGGCAGATGTCTCTCCTCATGCACACCACCACAGTGTCCATTTTTCGAGCAACCCCATCTGCAGCAGCTGCAAATTGTAACAAAAAAAAGCTTTAAGAACTTTTGATGTCTTTCAAATGCCTCACTTGTAGCTGTGCAGTAGAAGAATTTACACAGTCTTTAGGGAAAGAGCTGATCAGCAATTTTCCAAGACAGAAAACAATTCAGGAAAATATATTCTGTCAGGTCTTGGCATAAGTAACACTGAGTAAAGACTCAGGTACCTCCTGGCACACTCTCAGTAGGCCCTTCCCATCTTCCAGAGCCACTCCTCCTCAATGCTATCTAGGATAAATAGAAGTGGCCAAAAAAATCCTCCAAGTCTTCCTTGGGTAACATCTCCCTCCAGCTCACTCGCTCATTTGCAATTTTCTGTTCCACTTTTGGCCTAGCATATATTATACACAGTCAACAAGGCAAAGCAGAAACCCAGCCTTGCTTGGTTTCTCTTTATAGCCTCATGACGTCTGTCTGCCAACATGAACTTTCTAGAACATGCTAGGCTGCCTCCCACAGCACCCCATGAAGTACTTCCTCCAAGAAAAGAGTATCTCTCCAGAACCTCAGTGCTTGCCTTGGTTTCTTCTTTCCTTCTGATCCTACAGCTAACACCCTCTCCTCTCAGGATGAGAAACTGTCTCTTTTTTCCCTTAACTTTAATATCACCCAAGTGTTTGCAGAAACATGTCCTCCACCTACTCACTAGATCCACAAGAGCCACCCAACAAAAAGATGCTCTCAGAAGGAGCCTCAGAACTCCTGTGTGCTGTTCCAACAAGGCAGATGACCCTTAAAGACACATCTTCTTTTATAAAAGTAGTATTTAGGCTTAAACTCTTTTTGATCACTAATCATTCCTCACAGAGAAAGAACTGCGTGGTCAGGTAGATGACTGAGCTACTTTTCAGTTTGCACACACCAAAAGAGCAGGCTGGCATCACAGACTGAATGTTTTAATTTGAAACACAGTTAAAAAGCAAGTCTCCAGCACTGTACCTAATCTCATTCCACTGGGCTGAGTGCATTAAAAATGCCTACCTGCACTCAAGAGATGCATTTCCTCTTCAAAAGCCACCTAGTCCCTCCTAGGGGTTTCCTCTGCCTGTTCTGCTCACTGCAGAAACAAGACACTCTTCAACATAGGGGCTGTGGAAGTTCTGGAGTTCCTTTGTCTTCCACACTGCCAACATCTCCTTCCTATATCCATGCATTCCCTCTCACTTAGAGCCCTTCCTTAGCTCTCAACTCAGATCCTGATTTTTATAACACAAACACCAGCGCAGCCTTCTGAAGCAGCAAGTCTGCACGTTAGAGCGCCGAGGTCCTGCCCCTTCAGCCTTGCTGCGGACCCGGACAGTGGCTATGCTGGCGCGCAGCTCTGTCAGTCACCTGCCTGGCCCACGGCCACTTCCTGCGATCAAGGGCTGTCACACGCAGAAAGAAAAAAAAAAAATTAAAAAGTGATTTTTATGCAAAAACAGCCCAGGAAAAGATACGATCAGAACGAAAGCCTGAGATGCACACAGGGAAAGCGCTGCCGCTGTTTAATTCTCTAGAAATTAAGGACTGCGGAAGCCCCCGGTGCCAGTGTGCTCCCGGCCCGCGGAACCCCAATATCCGCACCCGCTCCAGGAGCACCTGAATTGCTCTCACGGCCCACTTTGAAGGTCCCCGGTCCCCGTTAGCTCCGCTCCCCGCCCGCTCCAGCCACGCGGAGCTGCTGTCCCGCTTCCCCCGCCGGCCCGGAACACGCTCCAGAACTCCCCAGAGAACAACGACCCCGCGGCAGCGCCCGCTGCGCTCTCCTCACGATCCTGCTCCCCGCCCGGCCCCACCGCTGCTTTGTTCAGCTCCACTGCCCCGGGACCCACCCCAGCCTCCCCGCGCCCCCGGTGTGGCGGATACTCGCGGGTGCGGAAGGCCTCCTGCGTGTGAGGGATGACGAACCGCTCGCCCGGCTCCCCTGGCGGCAATGGCTTAGCCAGCGGGAACGGCTTGCGGCCGAGTAGCGGCGCCATGATGAGACCCAGCGGGGCCCGGGCAGGACGGTTGAAAAATGGCGGGAGATTCCGCTCCCCCTCACGGCGGGCGGCGGGACCGGCCCCGCGCGCGCGCCCCGACTCTGCCGCCCCGCCCCNNNCCAGCTGCGGATTGGTCGCGCGGCCGGTCGATCGCGCCGCCTCGCCCCGCCCCGCCGGCGCGGCGGGGTGAGAGGTCGCGTTATGTAAGTGGCGGCGCAGCGCGCGGCTCCATTTTGTGGCCCCCCGTTATCCACCTTCCCCTCCTTCCGCGCGGCAGCCAATCACAGTGCACTCCGCCCCCTCCAGCCCCGCGGCCACCAATCAGAGCGTATTCCGGCCACCGCCCCTCCTCGCGCCCCTCCGGGTACCGCGGTGGGGCTGCGCGCCGCGCTTTGTCCTCAGCGTCTGGCGCGGGGCATTGTGGGGTTGCGGGGCTTTGTGTGGCGGGCGCCGCCGCCCTCTGAGGAAGTCCCGGGCCGGGCCCGCCGGTGCGGCCTCTCTGCGTCCCCTCGGTGCCGGGTCCCTCCGCCCTGCGGAGAAGCAGAGCGGCAGCTTCGGCGGGCCGGCCTCCGGGGCGGGTGAGGAGGTAGAGGAGGCGGGAGCCACGGCCTGGGGGCTGCAGGGACAATGGGGAGGGAGGCCCGGCTACCCCGTGGGTGCTGCTCCTGGGAATAGAGGAAAGACAAAAATTCGAGAATTGTGGGTTTGTGGTTTTACTTTTTCTTTATAGGAAATGTTGTGTGGAGAGTTTTTGTGCCATGAACGTTTACCGAGGATTGGAGGGGCAGCAACTCGAGCACTGCCTGGCTAAAGCAGTCAAAGCAGAAGCTGTGATCTCATGCCTCTTTCTCAGGGATTGGGAAAGCAGATTTGTGTTTAATGTGCAAATATATTCTAGGGATTGCTAGGTTTGTTCTGTTCATGGCAGTGAGAACTAGGTCTGCTTTATATAGCCCTGTTGTGGCTGCTTCAGGATGAGAAGCAGCAACCCTGAGAAGCTGCTTAGAAGAATTCCAGAATGGTTTGGG